>JAPKLY010000060.1:601397-630739 GCA_026898435.1 Prunella vulgaris
TCAGTAGAAACATCAGACAATGGTACTTCAGGATTGACTTCAGGATGGATCAGCAGGCTTCGATCTTCAGCTTCAGACCAGACAATCTTCAGCGAGACTGACTGACTTCTTCAGAATGGTTTACGCTCCAGACTTCAGTAAATTGGGTCGACTCCAATATTCTTCAGTCTTCAGCATGATCCTTCTGTACTGAATTTCTAACCTAACTATCCTGAACTATTTTCTCCTGAACACTATACTTAGGCAAATTCATCAGGGGTTTTGGGATCTAATCAAAATACTCAGATTGTCCCAACAATTTCCCCCTTTTTGATGATGCCAAAACCCTTAAGCAAATTCCTATTCATCTATACAATCAACTGACTTAGTCAGTGAAAATAACTCAGTACCACCTAACGAACTAGGTACTTAGTCTATAAGATGAAAACAAGGAATGGGTTAGTATAGTTCTTGATAAGAATTCAGAAAAGTAAATTCAGGAGTCAACAAGAAGTTGTACTCAGGAAACATAAATAACTTCATTGATAGATAAGAAAAATACAAGTATCCTGAAGCTATTACAAAGTTCCTGAACAACTAACTCCTGATCTAATCTTCATCCTTATTCCAAGCAGTCAGTGGAATCTCGTACATCTCCAGTACTCGATTCAGGACCTGCTTCATCCTGTTCCGATCAGCAACGGCCTCGGCAGCTCGTCCTACTCTGACGACTTCTTCAGAAATTTCTTTCCGGTCCAGTTGCTTAGAATTCCTAAAGAGTGGAGGAGGATACTTAATGAATTCGGGAGGAGCGATCTCAACACCTTCAGTGTCAGCATGTCTGATGATTTCAGCCCATAGATCAGGATGCTCCTGTGCCATCCAGTGATGGAGTATGACGTCTTTATCTTCAGTCTGATCGTCCCATAACCCCACCACATAGAATAGGTATGCCCACCTATTCCGGATCGGAATCCAAACCTCCAGCATCTCAATCGGAATGAAGTCTTCAACAAACTTCGATGGAGGATGACTTTGATCTGAACTGACCACAATCTTCCTCTGAGTCTTCATCCGAGATCCAGATGATACAGATTTCTTCTTCTGGACCTGGGAAGTCAGATACTCATTAGATTCTTTTAGGCGCTGGATCTGACTGAGCATCGAAATTTCTTTCATTTTTGCTATCTTTTCAGCATCAGTCATCACCAATTTCTTCTGAGTAGTCAGCCCAGATGGCATTATTTGTTCCTCCATCTCCTTGTATAAAGGCTCGAGAGCCGGATCTTCAGAGGATCTCAACTTCTTCGGATCTGAGCCTTCAGCAGTTTCGATGGCGGCTACGGATCTAGTCCTCTTTCTATCCGCAGCCTTCAGTTCCAGGGGAAAGTTCTTCTTCTTAGCTTTGCCAGTAGTGGCAATTTGCTTCTTCCCTTCTTCCCCCTTTTTGGCATCATCGTCATTAATACGTCTGACAACTTCATCCACTGACTCCGCCAAAAGATTGAACTGACTATCCATCTCAGTCTGCCTTACCTGCAATTGCCCAATCTGCCCCACCATCCCTCTCAGGCCGATACTGAGCTGATCAACGGCTGAATTGTGTGCAGCCTTCAGTCGACCTTTGAAGTTCTGCATCCTTGAGTCTAGGGCAGATGCAATTTTCTCCTTCTCCTGTGCAGACAACTCCCTCAGCAGGTCCTCCTTCAGATCAGTTCTTAACTTGACCAATTTCTCTTCAACCAGTTGATCAACTTTTTTAGACAGTTGTTGATCCAGAAAGTTGGCAAGTTTAGTCTCCTGCTGAGTCTGCACATCTGAAACCATCTGATTGCAGTTCTGAATGGCATCCTTGGCTTGCTCTGAAATGGCAGTTAGTTCTACATTGATTTCAGTCCGAGCTTCGCCAAAGAAATCAATTGCTGCATGCACATCAGTGGCCATATCATTCAGGTCTCTATCTATCCTTTTCATCTTTTTATATAGAGTTCTGGAATCTTTATCAACCCTGATTGCCTTTCGCTCAACGAGAATTACCCTTCTGTGCATATTCGAAAGAGCTCGTGAGGAATTTTCAGTGAACATAGCCGCTGGGGTGATCCAATTTCCTCGAACTCGGATAAGACCAGTTCGACCCTCTCCTGAAGCCTCCGCTGCCCCGGGTCCAAGGGGTGCATCATCGGCCGGTGCACTGACTCCCTCAGTGCCACCTTGCTGATCGTCATCAGCAATCACAATCACCTCCGTTTCAGCTTCCTTCTCCTTTCCCTTCACTTCAGCCAACTGAGTCTCGGGCTCAGGATATATTTTGCGAACCGTTCTCATAAAGTCCGCCATTTTGATCAGTTGATGTAAAGAGTTAACACCAAAATGATCAAAGAGGGCAGCTTCTAAATCTGCAATGCAGTCCCATCCTCTGGACTCTCCTAGCTGGCTGAGCTCAGACCATGTAGCATTTCTGATCATGGCAAATGTGCGGAGTTGCACAACTGCCTCCTTCTGAGCTTCAGTAAGATCGGGGAATCTTCTTTCCACCATCTCAGCAGCCTCTCCCCTTGCAACTATTTCAAAATCTGATAAACTGTTTATATCGGGCGCCGGGAAAGGCCATGGTGCTTCAGTCTGAACTGGTTCAGCAGCCTCTTGCTCAACTCCTCCTTCCTGAGCAGGCTCTTCCTGACACAAAGTCTGATAGGATTCAGCAATAGTAAGTATCAGCTGGTTGGGTTCAGGGGATGCAATCGGGGCAAGTTCAGGAACAGCCTGCGCCTGAGCTGGTTCCTTCTCAACAGATTCAGCAGACTCCTGCGCCTGAGCTGGTTCCTTCTCAACAGCTTCAGCAGAATCCTGCGCCTGAGCTGATTCCTTCTCAACAGATTCAGCAGATTGCATCTCCAGAACCTTCTTCTTTCGCCCTGCTGACCCAGAGTAGAGAAATTTCAGCTTTTGTTGCTTGGGTCTGAGGGTCTCGGATTTATCCTCGGCTGGCTTTGCTGTATCAGACTCTGAAGATTTGCCTGCCTGAGCCTGGACTTTCCCAGTCTTGCTCGCCTGGGCCTTCTTCTTCTGAGTCCGAGGCCTTCTCCTTATGCCAGCATCATCGGAATATGCTCTGAAGAGATGGATTTTCGCTGGGATCTCGAGTGATTGAGCCTGATCCACATCACCAAGATCCAGAGTCTCCAAGAGCATGGAGATCTTGGTGCCAAAATGCATCTTGGCCTCAAAAGTCGCCTGCCCCTCTGACGAGTACTTAATCTTGCTGGTCTCAGCCACCAGCATTTGGAGGAAGTAACCCTCCCAGTCAAAATTATGCAGAGGGGCGTCAGAAATAGCCATCATTGTGAACAGCTTCGGCCTGGAGATCTGCTCCAATCCTCCAGCAATGCCCATCACTCCCTGACTCGTCAGGTCGAAGAAGTGACGGCTTTCAGTCCTCAAGACTGATTTATTCAGGCCGGACTTCAGCACGACATCTCCATCACACAGGGACTGGAGAAAATCCTTCTCATTCCCAAACCCATACTCCACTGGGCTCCGTCCTTTGTTGGGAAGATTAAAAACCTCCTTAATCTTCTCCCTCACGTTGAAGGTGACCCACCTCCTGACCATCTCCTCCTCACCATCCTTTCCCTTCTCACAGGCGGTCAAGGGAATACAAGTTTCCCACTCCTGGGAGACCTTGTTCTTCGCCATCTTCAGGTAGAAGGCAGCAATGAGTCTGGGGTGGAGCCTCTGTGGCTTTGCAGTGACGAACTGCAGAAGACCTGCATTATCAAATAGGTCTCGCACAGGCATAATATCGGGGTGGTTAGAAGAAAAATCCCCATAGGGCTCGTAGTGTATTTCATTTCTTAGATGGAAAAGGTTTCCAAAAAAGGTATCTGCAGAGGGTGTAGCCATGGAAGATTTTGAGAGATTTGAAGGAAATCGGTTTTTAGAGAAGATAAGTTAGGAAAATATTGGGTGCATAAAAGTTTTATCAACACGATCTTCTCTTATTTATAGAAAGAAATTCGGTTTTAATCGGACGGTTTAGAAAATTGTGACCTATGGAATTCAATGGACACGATTTGAGCAGTAAAAAGTATTTTGCCTTTTCGGTTCTTCAAAGGTAATTGGTCAAAATTTTATTGATAACTGTTCCCGCCCACAGTGCATTAAATGCACATTAGAGCATGTCCGTATTTATTTCAAACAAATTGAATTAAATAATAACCGAATATTAAAACGAACGGCTGGGATCATTTGGCAAATTAAATTGATTTGACAAAGCAGCACAGTGAAAAGGATAATGCACGCAACATTAGATGACTAGACAAAAATCAGGAAACATACCAGTCAGTCAGATATGTATTCTGACTGATACCACTTATTGCCCTATCAGGGTGACAAGCCCTGAACTCTGTGTCCTGAACCTTAGTCAGTCTATACTGATCATCCATTTTGTACTGAATGTTCCCCCTACAACCATTCACATTCTTTCTGAGTTCCCTTCATCCTGAGTCCATATGAGTTATTCCCCCTGACCTTGTGCATTCTTATCAGAGATTCAAACTGAATCACCTAAGCCTGGGTCAAGGAGTCCTAACTCTACTGATAACTCAACAAACCTGGTTTCAGGCAGAGCCTTAGTCAGGATGTCAACTCTCTGTTTTTCAGTAGGGACTCTCTCCATCCTGATGTCCTTCTTCTCAACATTATCTCTGATGAAGTGATGCCTGATGTCTACATGCTTACACCTTGTATGTAAGACTGGGTTTTGGGATATGGCAATGGCACTATTATTGTCACAATAAATTGGGACTTCAGTGGCCTCAACTTGGTAGTCTCTCAGTTGTTGTTTCAGCCAAAGAATCTGAGAGCAACAACTGCCTGCCGCCATATACTCAGCCTCAGTAGTAGACGTTGCAACACTGGTTTGCTTCTTAGAAAACCAAGAGATCAGTTTACTCCCTAGAAACTGACATGTGCCTGTAGTCGATTTCCTATCAAGTCTACAGCCTCCATAATCAACGTCTGAATAGCCAGTCAGTTCTAGGTTGTCATCAGAGGGATACCAAAGTCCTAAGTTGACTGTGCCTCTCAGGTATTTCAGAATCTTTTTGGCACTCTCTAGATGACTCTTCTTTGGATCAGACTGATACCTTGCACAAACTCCAACTGCATAAGTGATGTCAGGACGACTAGCAGTCAGATACAATAAAGATCCAATCAGTGCCCTATATTCAGTCTGATTTACTGAGGCTCCTTCTTTCTCAGGCTCCAGCTTTTCATTTGTGTTCATGGGAATGCGTGAGACTCTGCTGGACTGAACTCCAAATTTCTGAATCAAGTCCCTCGCATACTTGGACTGATTGATGAAAATTCCGGAGTCAGTTTGCCTGACTTGGAGACCCAGAAAGAAATTCATTTCTCCCATCATTGACATTTCAAATTTCCCAGTCATCAGCTTGGAAAATTTCTCACAAAGCTTCAGATTAGGAGATCCAAATATTATGTCATCCACATAAATCTGAACCAAGAGAATGTCTTCCCCTTCGGTGATCCGGAAGAGGGTCCTGTCCACTGTTCCTTTCACGAACCTGTGGTCTATCAGGAATTGGGATAATGTATCATACCAAGCTCTCGGAGCTTGCTTCAGGCCATAAAGGGCTTTCTTCAGGTGGTATACTTTATTACCGACTTCGAATCCAGGAGGTTGCTCAACATACACCTCCTCATTCAGTACACCATTCAGAAAAGCACTTTTTACGTCCATCTGATACACTTTGAATTTCTTAAATGTTGCATAAGCCAGAAACAACCTGATTGCTTCTAATCTTGCGACTGGAGCAAAGGTTTCATCATAGTCGATACCTTCGGCTTGACAGTAACCTTTTGCTACAAGCCTGACCTTATTTCTGACAACAACATTCTTCTCATCCCTCTTGTTCTTAAAAACCCATTTGGTGCCAATAACATGTTGACGCCTAGGTCTATCCACTAACTCCCAAACCTGATTCCGCTCAAACTGATTGAGCTCATCCTGCATGGCTAGGATCCAGTTGGGATCAGCTAGAGCTTCTTCTATGCTTGTAGGTTCCTGATCACTCAGAAAGCAACAAAACATAGCGCTTTCACCAAAGGACAACCTCGTCCTGACCCCCTCATTGATATCTCCAATGATATCAGCCAATGAGTGATCATCTAGCCATCGCCTCCTGCTGACTGGAGCACTGGGAGCTACTGATGTTCCATTGCCTGATCCTGAAACATTAGTCTCAATAATAATAGGCAAAGAAGCGGAACGAGCAAGAACAGGGGATACTGAGTCATTTCCTGAGGGTTGACCAATATCAGAGAAATTGTTTCCCCCTACAGTGTTGGACTCAGTAACTGTCTCAGGTGCAGAAGCATCATCACCGACAGTACGTACCTCAGGTTGAGTCTGTCCCTCCGTCTGAGACTCAACATTTTCCGAGGCAGGGGCTTGCTGAGGGTTAGCATGAAGTCCATCCTGATCTTCATCATCATCATCCCATCCCTTGGGAGCACTGACAAGTTTGATCTTGAATTCAGGATTCTTCAGACTCAGCCTTGTTACCCTTTTGGTAATTCCCTCAGTATCAGGACTTGGAACCTGGTTCCTATGCACTGATGCAGTTTCATCAAACACAACATGAGGTGTTTCCTCCCCACAAAGGGTCCGACAGTTATACACCCTTAAAGCTTTACTGACTGAGGAGTATCCTAAGAAAACTCCCTCATCAGATTTGCTATCAAAGGCTTTCAGCTGGTCTTTTCCATTGTTCAGGATGAAACACTTACACCCAAAAATATGGAAATAAGAGATGCGAGGTTTCCTCTTGTTCCAAGTTTCATAGGGTGTCTGAGCATGTTGTTTGTTCAGCATAGATCGGTTCTGAGTGTAGCAAGCAGTGTTGATTACTTCAGCCCAGTACTTCTTGGGCAGTCCTGATTCAGCCAACATGGTCCTGGCAGCTTCCTTCAGGGTACGATTTCTTCTTTCAGCTACCCCATTCTGCTGAGGGGTCCTAGCTGCAGAAGTCTCATGAGCTATACCATGGTTAGTACAATAGTCAGTTATAATGGAGTTTATAAATTCGGTTCCTCGATCTGATCGAATCCTGACAATGCTCTGACCCTGTTCAGTACTCAATTGCTTGAGTAACTCAGGAAGCTTGACCTGTGTCTCCTTTTTGTTCAGCAAGAAAATAACCCATGTGTACCTGGAATAGTCATCAACAACAACAAGGGTATATTTCCTATCATTTATGCTGACAGGAGTTACTGGACCAAAGAGATCCATGTGCAGGAGCTGAAGCACTCTGTCAGTAGAGAAGGCTTCCTTCACCTTGAATGAGGCTTTGGTTTGCTTGCCTTCCTGACATGCTCCGCACACGTGGTCTTTGCTAAAAACTTCATTTGGCAGACCATCTACAAGAGAGAGTCTAGAGATTTTGTTAATAATCTTGAAGTTTAAGTGACTCAGACGTTTATGCCAAAGCCAACTGAGCTCAGAGGAGCTCTTAGCGACCAGACAGGTTTCAGGAGGGCTGCTCTTGAAGTCAGCAAAGTATACATTGCCCCTCCTGACTCCTGTAATCAGAACCTGCAGTGTAGATTTGTCCTTTACGAGACACATGTTAGATGTAAATTCTACACTATATCCTCGGTCACAAAACTGACTAACCGAGAGCAATTTATGTCTCAGTCCTTCAACATATGATACATTCATAACACGGACAGAGTTAATAACAAGGGTTCTGAATCCTCTGGTGAAACCCCTAGAGTTATCACCAAAGGTTACCTGCGGGCCTTCTTGAGCTACATAATCCTGAAGGAGATCACGAAATCCGGTCATGTGCCTGGAACATCCTGAGTCCAAGTACCAGTCCTTCATCAAATCCTCCTTCTTCTTCTTGTAGCCCGCAGTGACCTGAAAAGAATCAGGCCTCAGGTACCCATCTCGTATTGGGTCCTACTGAGTCAGCCATACCCTTCGGAATCCAGATTTATCTGATAATTCTGACAGCATCAGAAGTGTAGACCTGTTTCCCTGAAATGTCAACATACACAGTTCTCTTCTTCCTTTGTGCCTGGGAAGTTGAGGGTGTATGGGTGTCAGCCTGAGATACAGGAGCCCTAGTTTGATTTCTGGGGGTGGGCCTCCTGTTTCTTCTTGACCTGGGTGCATTGGGCTGAAGTCTGTCCTGAGAATGAGCAGCTCTGGCCTGACCTCTTGGCACATGAGGTCTGGTCTGAGTGTTTCTGGAGTCAGGTCTCCATTGCCTTTCAGAAACCATCTGGTTTGTCCTTCTTCTTAGAGAATTGGGACGCTCCTGATGGGTTCTGTGCCCTGTCTGAGGATTCTGAACCTCAGTAGTCCTAGGTCTTGCCTGAGGTCTCCTTTGTCCTGAGTTCCTTTTGTTCTGAGCATTTCTAGGCTGGGCCTGAGAAGTGCTAGGAACAAAATTCTTCCCAGTTTCAGGATTCCTAGGCTGGACCTTGGAGTTCCTTTGGTCTGTCTTCCTAGACTCAGAATGAGAAACTTTGACCTTTTCCTTAGGTTTTTATCTTGGTTTCTCAGTTCTTTGCCAGACAGGTTCAGCAGGCATTTTCTCCTTCCCTTTGCCTTTATTCTGATGAGCAACATTGGAGCTCTTGTCATCAGTTAGGGCAGGGACAAACTTTTTCTGAGAGTTGCTCCCTGAAGCACCTCTCTTTTTCTTGCCCTTTGGGTCTTTTGAGGCATCATAGCCTAACCCAGCTTTAGCACCATCAGTCAGCTGAGAGAAATTTGTCAACTCATCAACCACTTGGGTAGATGTGTATAACTTCTTCAGCTTGACTTCAAGATGCCCATTGGTTTCTTTCAGGGCCTCAATTTCAGTGGTGTATTGAAGCACTAATTCTGAATGAGCTTTATCTTTTGATATCAGCTCAAGATCCCAAGCGGTTTGCTCAGCACAAAGGCGAGCTTGCCACTCAGTTTCAAGCATCATTCTTAAGGCGGTTCGCTCAATTATCAGTTGTTCCTGAGCAAGGAACAAATCAGTATCACGAGTCTCAATCAGCGAGCTGATGACACCCTTCAGTCTTTCTACCTCCAGTGGAGCTTCATCATGCTTATTCTTAGCATTAAGTAGCTCCTCCTGAAGATGTACTAATCTGAGGGCTTCCTCAGTGTCTC
Organism: Prunella vulgaris; assembly: GCA_026898435.1. Taxonomy (NCBI): domain Eukaryota; kingdom Viridiplantae; phylum Streptophyta; class Magnoliopsida; order Lamiales; family Lamiaceae; genus Prunella; species Prunella vulgaris. Next base: position 610,573 of record JAPKLY010000060.1, read on the forward strand.
TTACTCTGAGAGACTCAGTTAACCGATCATTCTTCTCACTCAGTTGTGCGTTCACATCTACTGTGTGAGTATGAGTCTCCTGTAGCCTAGAGAAGTCAACCATCAATTGCTCTAGGGCGAGCTGAAGGTCGAGTTCTCCTGCTGAATCTGAGCTAAACTCAGGTGTGTGATCAGGAGAAGAGGCAGAAGAACATACCTCATCATCTGCCATCAGGCAGAGGTCATCATACTCCTCATCTGAAAAGAGTTCAGGAGACCGGCGTCCAGGGCCATCTGAATCTGAGGAATCCTCAGCTAGCAACGCTCTCCGGTCTGAAGCCCTGAGCTCTCTTTTGGCTCTCCGATCTTCTCGCTCACAAGCACTGAGCTCCGGACAATCATACTGATAATGTCCGGACTTTTTACAGTTATAACACTGATCTGCATCAGATGAAAGTTTCTTGTCAGTGTACCTTTTATCAGAGGATTCCCTCCTGCTCCCTGATGATCTTTCAGGTTTGGAGCTGGATCTTCTGGGCTCATCCTCTCTCCTCTTTTCATCTCTGCGTCGCTCAGGTTCATTGCGATCCCTCCTGGAATCTGAACCTCTTCTTTCTTCTCTCCGGGGGCTAGATCTCCTTGGGCTGGAGTACATGCGATCACGGGTGTCAGTATAAAATTTCTTATACTTGCCGAAACGAGAGTTCAGTTTCTCGAATCGCCGTGCCATCAGGCTGTACTCCAAGGCTAGCTCATCTTTGTTCATATCTTTTAGAGACTTGGAGCCAGATCCAGCCTCAGGCTCAGGAGTAGCTTTAAGAGCCATGCTCTTTTCCTTTTCAGATGTCTTCTCCTCACTAACTTCCTCACTGACAACACCCATCTTCTTCCTCTTATCGAGGTCAAATTCTAGAGCCTTTAACTCAGAGAATAGGTGTGAGTGAGTGATGTTTGTAAGGTCCTGAGTGTTTTTCAACAAAATTACTCCTGTGTCCCATCTTTCAGGGAGACAGTTCAGGATTTTAGAAGACACCTCCCTCTTGGGAAACTCCTTTCCAAGGGTTGCTAGCTCGTTCATCATCTTAATGAACCGAGTTTCCATCTGATCGATGGACTCTCCCTCTAGCATCTTGAAGGCTTCAAACTTCCTGATTGCAAGATCTCTCTTGTTTTCTTTAATCTTTTCAGAACCTTCGCTCATCTCCCTCAGAGTATCCCAGATCTCTTTAGCTGTCTTCAGATGCATCAGCCTGACCGAGTTCTCGTAAGAAACGGTGTGGAGTATAATGTTCTTTGCAACATTATCCAGTCCTATTTGCTTAATCTGATCAGAATTAAGCGCGGACCTCTCCACTTCTTCATCTCCGGCGGCTGGAACAGGGACATTGCCAGCAACAGGCCAAGTCGTCTGAAGATTTCTCATAAATCTGATTGGCCCATGTTCAATCACCTGTGGCATCTGATCATGGATAGAATAGAGATGTGCGAGTACCCTGAATTTCCAATAATCATAGTTGTCAATAGAGAATTCAGGAAGATTGCCCTCGAGGCGTTTAGAACCGGATGCCATGATATGCAATTTTTTAGAAACAAGATCAGTTCAGTAGACCACCAAAAGTTTCTCCTCAGAAACTGTTGATAAACAAAGTCAGTGATCTTTTGAACCACTGCTCTGATACCACTTGTTGGTCCCGAAACGAGTTAAATCAGTGTATGGGGGGGAATACACTGATGTCAGATTTTTCTGAAAGACTCAGAAAAATGCTCTAACGTACTCAGTCAGAATTCTCTGAAGTACTCAGTATGCTGAATGTCCGCAGGGGCAGCAGGGACGGTTCAGTAACGAGTCAGATAAGCTGAGTAAGAGTAAAGTGCTCGGAGGCTCAGTAGAGATAACAAACCTACTGACAGGATGATTGATTCAGTCCTGAAGTTAAAACCAATGCAGTATGTTCAGTTTAATATGATGACATTTATGATCCTGAACAAAACAGTAAATCAGCACACAGGGGACTTTTTAACGTGGTTCGGAGATAACCAACTCCTACGTCCACGACCTGATTTAACAGGAAGCTATCCTCAAAACCCTGAGGATAGGTACTTGGGTTTTACGTGCCAAGGGACACGAATAGCCAACTTCCTCTCTTTGGAACTGACCCCTGGGCGTTTTACAAGTCCCAGTCCTTCTAACCAACCTATCTCACACTTTGAGAGGTTTGGTATTCTGGTTTCCAACTAAGATAGCTTTAGCAATACAAATCAGTGCTAAATAATAGAGCTATCGATCTAAGCAAATACAGAGAGAATCCTACTACAACACTAGGGAAATTTAATTGCAGAGTGTTGTTTATGATATGCTTTGTGTTCTTGGATTCTTGAGAGTTCTCTTGGAAATTTCCCGTTAACCTTGAATGGGTGCAAGGTTCTCCATATTTATAGGCAAGATTCAAAATAGATCCGTTGGAGGAGATCAAATCAAATCTTTCCCATTTTAGGTAGATTGCAGGCTAGAAATACTGTTCGACCTACCCGCCATGCTTATTCTGGCAAGTTGTCACATCACCTGCAACCTTTTGAGACGCATTAAATGCCGCATTAAATGCTGCGCAGACTCCGTGCTTACGTGTCGAAAGATCATTGGCTCTCCGCTATAACGGCTAGTTGACCTTCAGACATTTATCCTTCCTCGTACATTCAATGCTCTGAGTCTCTTGTAATAACTCAGTCTGAACGTGTGCCTTAATGGAGTCTTACTGACATTCTTTTTGTCTCTTGTCCCATAGCATAAATAACCTTTCTGCTTTGGACTGACATGATTCAGGTAATCTGAACCACAGCCTAAGTCAGGTCCTATGTGCATTCAGCACAGCCTGATAGGTCATTCAGCTCAGTATGTGTTACCTTTTTGCTTCAGACTTACAGGATTCAGGTAAACTGAACCAAGGCCTAAGTCAGGTCCTATGTGCATTCAGCACAGCCTGATAGGTAATACTTACTCTTCACTGGCTGAGTTCTGTCCTGAACATGCTTAGTGTATTCAGTAGAAACATCAGACAATGGTACTTCAGGATTGACTTCAGGATGGATCAGCAGGCTTCGATCTTCAGCTTCAGACCAGATAATCTTCAGCGAGACTGACTGACTTCTTCAGATTGGTTTACGCTTCAGACTTCAGTAAATTGGGTCGACTCCAATATTCTTCAGTCTTCAGCATGATCCTTCTGTACTGAATTTCTAACCTAACTATCCTGAACTATTTTCTCCTGAACACTATACTTAGGCAAATTCATCAGGGGTTTTGGGATCTAATCAAAATACTCAGATTGTCCCAACAGTTTTGATAGAGCTATGATCAAAGGGTGATCTATGTTGTTTAGCTCTAAGACAAACATCACAAGACTCCACAGTGACTACATCAGTAACATGATCAATACCTTTGATAAAAGGTAGATGTTACTTAGAAGAATAAGAAATGTGCCCTAGGCACCTATGCCAATTTTCAAAGACAAGGTACAAACTCTGCTAGCAAGATAATGTACTGTTTTATTCTGCAAAATGTAAAGACTGCCAACCAGCTTGCCTTCCCCTAGCACTTTATCATTCTGAAGGTCCTGAAAAGTGCACGAATCAGATAGAAATACACATCTCATGTGAGAAGTAGTACACAACTGATTGATAGATAAGAGATTGTACTTAAAGGATGGAATATAGAGCACTTCCTTAAGCATAATCTCATCAGAAATAATCACATCCCCACATTTATCCACCTGAACAACCTGTCCATCTGGTAATGAAACAATAATTCTCCCAATCACAGATTTTATATTATTTAAACTTGACTCATTATTACACATATGTTTGCTAGCTCTAATATCGATCATCCATAATCCTCTACTGTCACTTGTGAAAGAAGATAATGCATAATGCAAAGTGTTACCTGAACATAATCCATACGTGTCTCAATTTTTTCCTTCTCTTTCAAATATCTTGTGACTTCCTCCAAATGTTTCATAATGCAATTGAGGTCCACAGTAGGTACACCTTTCTTCTCCTGAACAACTCTTTTTGGTTCATTTGTAAATTTAGCAAAATTAGCATAGGTCTTTGATTTCTGTTCTTTTAGTTCTTTGTACCAATCAGGTACACCATGAAGTTTGAAACATGTGGAAGCTTCATGACCAGGCCCCCTGCAATGATCACATATTAGTGTTGTCTTTTCTTCTTTAGTGCTTCTAACAAATCCTTCCTTCCCTTTATAGCCTTCACCTCTACCAGTTCCTCCAGATTTTTCAGTTGGTCTTACTGCCATTGCTGAAACGTCATGTATCTCTAGGAATGCCAAACTAACAAAATTTTATCTCTCTGTAGATAGAAGCATAGAGAAAGCCCTATCTACTGAAGGTAGTGGATCCATGAGCATAATTTGATTCTTCAGATTATCATAGCTTTCATTTAAACCCATAAGAAATTGTATGAGTTTATCATCCATGTTCTCCTTAACAACTAATACACCAATTTCAAAATTGCAAGAAGTAGCTGTCACAACACAAGCTAATTCATCCCACAGTTTAGTAAGCTTGTTAAAATAATCGACAACACTGTTATTTCCCTATGTGAGTGTGCTAATCTCTCTTTTTATCTTATACTTCATCGACCATTGTTTTCCCCATACATGCTACAGATTCCTTCCCACAACTATTTAGCAGAACTAGCATACACAAATGTCTCACTCAATTCCTTTGATAATACATTTGTTAACCATGACTTCACAATACTATGTACCTTTTTCCACATATTTGAATATTCTATGGTTATTTCAGGCTTGGGCATATTTCTATTAACAAATTCTAGCTTATTCTTAGCTTCGAGTGCAGTAATGATAGACCATTTCCAGGGTAAAAAATTACCTCCAGTTAGCGGATGAGAAACTAACATCAAACCTGGGTGATCTGCTAAGTGCACAAGAAAAAATTTAAATATCTAGCCAATGACAATTTTTGTATATTATCTCTATTAAGAATAGTCCTCTTATACATTACTGTACCGTATTATTAGTTAGAGATACTATACAAAAATAGTCATTGGCTAGATGGTTAAGTTATTTTTTGGCCACTTTGACCAAAATAGATGTTTTTTTTAGCTATTTTGAAAATTTGAAATTTTGCATATTGCTCATAAATGCAACGAAATTAGTTGAAATTTATGAGAATTAACATCATTAATGATCTCAAAGCTTGATTTGGAAAATATATGGTCTCCAGATGTGTGGTATTTTCACATTCTCCATGTATTACATTTTATGGCGCACACTGAAAAATTTACAATTTAATGCAGAAATTATTTGGAATGGATGATAATGAACCTCATTAGTAGTCTCGATACTAAAAATTTAAATGAGTGGTATTTATAAAAAACTATTATCAAAATGACTATAAAAGAATTTTGTGAATTTACATGACCAAAAAAGAATTTAAGTAACTAAGGAAAAATGGCTAAAAAAGAATTTTTTCCATCTGAATATTAATCAATCAGGTTTGAAATGAAATAAATTCATTCTATTTTGGAGGAAATCACTGTTATAATATATTGAAATAATATATTATATTATATGGATATAATATTAGGAATATATTCCAGTGGGCTTTAGGCCTACAAGACTTAGGGTTAGGTACTCTTATTTATACTGTATCGTTCCCTTGTATTCTGTACTTCACATCATTGTAAACGGCAGTTCATATTAATATATATCCTGGCTTGGTCGCCCCCTGACTCATCAATACTGTGTCTTTTACTTTACGCTTTCCTCTCAAGATTACAACACGTTATCAGCACGAATCTCTACGAGCGTTAAGGATTTACGAGAGGATTGCTCCAGCACAATTTTCGGATCGAATTCAAAACTCAGATTTTAATTTGGAAATTAAGCAGTAATGTGTGAGTTTTTATTTACTTTTTTTCTCTGAATAAAAAGCATGGGTATTCTGTGAATATGTTTATTCCCGTGTACTGCTCACATGCTCAAAACAATTCATATGGTTTATATGTCTTATATGACCCGGTTATTCCATGTTTATATGACTGTATATATGCATCGGTGCTTATAATCGATATGTTCTTGAATAATGAATTAGGAATCTGCTTATATGCCTTATTCGACCCTGATACTTATCTGATTCTTATGGCATATGAATCCTTTTGTATGTATATATATGGCATATTGTTCGCATGATCTGTATCTCAATTCTGCTGATTGTTGGATATATGTTTGCATAAACATTCATGTTTTAAATTGCAATTATATGATTTTGTATGCTGTACACTGCCTGTATAATAAAACCCCCAACAAAACCTGATACGAAATTCGATCCTTCCGATCGAACTATAACCCCCTGTTTCAGAATCTATTACTCCAAAATTATTTTCCAGAAACTGAAAACCCGATTGAAATGGGAATTTTTTTACAGAAAACAATCGTTTTTCTGTAATCAAAAACCCAATTTTCTTTTCAAAACCCTCATACGGCTTTTACGAAATGAAAACCGTCTTTCGGGGATTATTTTTTTGCAAAACTAATATCTGTGTTTTTCAAAAGCAAACTGATGTGGATCGACAAGCACTTGCATTCTTGGATCAATATGACAACGGCAAGAAGACTTAGTTATTTCTCTTTTATGTAATTTTCTTATTTTTATAGGACTACTTTGTTAATTTCAGGATTTGTTAGATAACTATATATATATATATTTCTCGTTCTAGGGGTTTGTATAACGATGATATATAATCAGTTTTAAAATTGCTATTCTGGAAGTTTCCAGAATCAGTTTTCTGATTAACGTGATCTTGTAATTTCTTTGATTATGTTATTGTGAGTGCATCATCTGGTATCGGATTCAGGACGATCAACAGAATGCCTCCCCATAATCAAATTCCTCGTGAAGCACCCCTAGACGACGTCCTCCGCCGTGAGAAAATGCAGCAATTGCGTCAACAAATCGCCCAGTTAACTGCTCAAGTTGCTGCCCTACAGAATCCACAACCGCCTCCTCCAGTCGCTGCTGAGGAAACTAATGAGGACTATGTCAACCCCTTTGCAGATGAAACCCCTTTTCCACTCCCTGATAATCACTGTTGGGAGATGGGAATGTGGTTAGAGATTCCCGAGTTCACGGGTGACTTGCGTCCAGACGAATTTGTTGATTGGTTGTCTACAGTTGAGGAGATTATGGATTTAAAAGGGGTTCCTCCTGCGTCCCGTGTTCCTTTAATTACTACACGCTTGAGCAATCGTGCCCAGGCTTGGTGGCAGCAATTAAAGGATCATAGGAAAAGGCTCGGCAAGCCAAAAGTCACGACTTGGGCAAAACTTCAAAAATATATGAGGGCTGAATTTCTTCCATATAATTATGAAAAAGACTTGTATCAACGCCTTCAGCACCTACGCCAAGGCCAGAAAATAGTGGATGAATATACAGGGGAATTTTATGCTTTGTTGGCTCGTAACGACCTTTCTGAGACGTCTGCCCAACTTATTGCTCGCTACATTGGGGGTCTTCGGTTGCCTATACAAGACTTGCTGAATTTTTGTGATCCGTTTACAGTTTCTGAGGCTCATCAACGGGCTATTCAGGCAGAGAAGCAATTGGCTCATCGTCCCCCTCCATCTATCCATGTGAGTCAACATTTGGAGACTGGACCATCTCGTCCCGAGGGTCCTCTTCTTTGCCATGATCCTCCATTCAAATGTTTTAATTGTGGTGAAATTGGACACCGAATGTCTGAATGTCGGCATCCTTTGAATCGTACTCTTGCTGCCTTTGATCAATTAACGACTGATGATAACCTTACTGAACATGAGAACAACATTGCGGACACAGAATTTGTGGAAGGAGACAGTGGTCCTTTGTTGATGGTTCGCCGTACTTTTCTTACACCTCGGGCACCTACTGATGATTGTCTTCGTAATTTTGTGTTTCAATCCAATTGTACCATTGGAGGTAAAGTTTGTTCCTTTATTATAGACTCTGGAAGTTGTGAAAATGTTATATCTGCTAGTGCAGTTGAAAAATTGGGTTTATCTTCCGAGGCTCATCCACACCCGTACAAATTAGCTTGGTTGAGCCGGGGAACTGACTTACTTGTTTCTCGCCGGGTTTTGGTTACTATATCTGTGGGTCCTACTTATGTTGATGTTATATATTGTGATGTGGTGCCTATGGATGCCTGCCATCATCTTTTGGGGCATCCCTGGCAATTTGATCGTGCAACTTTCCATGATGGTCGATCAAATACATACTCCTTCATGTTTCGTGGGAAGAAAATTATTTTGCTGCCTAATCGAGTAAAGCCTCCTTCTATGTCTGCTGTTAACTTGACACTATTATCTCGGGCCCCTTTTGAGGCAGCCATGGCTGAGTCAGGAATTGTTTATCTATTGGTCGCCATGCTACCTTCTGCGGAATCATCATCTCCACCTTCGGTTCAGCATTTACTTGAGGAATTTCAAGATGTGTTTCCACCAGATCTCCCAGATGGCCTCCCACCATTGAGGGATATTCAACACTGTATAGATTTGACTCCCGGTGCAGCTCTTCCTAACCGCTCTCATTATCGGATGAGTCCAACTGAACATGAAGAGCTTCATCGATAAGTTGAAGCACTCCTTTCTAAGGGTCACATACGAGAAAGCCTCAGTCCATGTGCGGTTCCAGCGTTGCTTACACCTAAAAAAGACGGTTCTTGGCGGATGTGTGTCGACAGTAGGGTGATTAACAAGATTACAGTTCGTTACCGTTTTCCCATTCCTCGCCTTGACGACCTTCTTGATCAATTGCATGGTGCTTCCTTATTCACGAAGCTTGATTTGAAAAGTGGGTATCATCAGATTCGTATTCATCCTGGGGACGAATGGAAGATGACATTCAAAACTCGTGAAGGATTATTTGAGTGGCTTGTCATGTCGTTTGGCCTTTCAAATGCCCCTAATACCTTTATGCGGATCATGAACCAGACTCTTCGTCAATTCATCGGTAAGTCAGTTGTGGTATATTTCGATGATATATTCATTTATAGTACGACTGTTGACTTACATTTGCAGCATTTACGGGCTATTCTTGAGGTATTGCGTCGGAATAAATTTTATGCTACCCTTCCAAAGTGTGTATTTTGCTCTACCAGTGTTCAGTTCCTTGGGTATGTTGTTTCTGCAGAGGGTCTTGCAGTTGATAATTCAAAGGTTGTTGCAATAACTACTTGGCCGACTCCTCAGACTATTTCGGAAGTCTGAAGTTTTCATGGATTGGCCTCTTTCTATCGTCGATTTATTCCACATTTTAGTGGAATAATGGCACCCATAACCGACTGTTTGCATGGTTCGAAGTTTTGTTGGACGCCTGACGCTGCTGCTGCCTTTGATGAGATAAAACAGCGTCTTACAAGTGCTCCAATTTTGATTCTTCTTGATTTTCAGAGCCCATTTGAGTTGCATTGTGATGCCTCTAAGCTTGGCATCAGCGCTGTACTAAGCCAGGGAGGCAAGCCTGTTGCATATTTCAGTGAAAAACTGAAGGGATCCAAAGCACGATTCAGTACATATGATGTGGAACTTTATGCTATTATTCAAGCTGTGAAGCATTGGCGACACTATCTTTTTCAACAGGAATTCATTTTATTTACGGATCATGATGCCTTACGGCACATCGGTAGCCAGGACAAAATTTCAGCAAGGCATGCTTCGTGGCATGCTTATTTGCAACAATTCACATTTGTCATCAAGCATAAGGCTGGTCTTAGCAATTGGGTGGCCGATGCCCTTAGTAGGAAACAAACTTTGCTGACCGAAATGCGGAATTTTGTACCAGGTTTTGATTCACTTCCTGCACTCTATGCTACTGATTCTTTCTTCTCCACAATCCTTCAAAAAATTTCAGCATGTGAACATGTGGAGTTCTATTTGGAGAATGGTTTTCTATTTTATGGTACACGTATATGTATTCCGGATTGCAGTCTTCGCCTATTACTTATTCAGGAATTACACAAGATGGGGCATCCAGGACAAGAACTCATATTTCAATTACTTTCTAAATCATATTATTGGCCTTCTTTGAGACGTGATGTGAATCGATTTGTCTCTCGTTGTCGAATCTGCCATTTATCTAAAGGTCAGGCTTCTAATGTGGGATTATATTTACCTCTCCCCATTCCTACTCAACCTTGGACAGATGTAAGCATGAATTTTGTGGTGGGACTCCCACGAACTCAACGCGGTAATGACTCCATCTTTGTTGTTGTGGACAGTTTCTCTAAAATGGTTCATTTCATTGCTTGCAAAAAAACTACAGATGCAGTGGCGGTGGCTCAATTATACTTTCGGGATGTATATAAATTCCATGGCCTTCCATCTACCATTGTTTCCGACAGAGATACCCGATTCCTTAGCCATTTTTGGCATAGCCTTTGGCGTATGGTGAATACATCTTTAAACTTCAGTTCAGCTTATCACCCCCAGACGGATGGCCAAACTGAAGTTGTGAACCGTTCATTGGGTGCACTACTTCGTGCTCTAGTGGGAGATCATTTAAAATCATGGGACACGAAGTTACCACAGGCTGAGTTTGCACATAATCGCGCAACAAATAGATCGACAGGTTTCAGCCCTTTTGAAGTGATTTTTGGAATTTTACCTCGAGGTCCTGTGGATTTGTTGCCTCTGCCTACTGCCATTCGACCTCATGGGGTGGCATCAGACTTTATTAAGGATATTCAGCGTGTGCACCAGCAAGTGCATGATAATTTACTTGCTGCTAGTGCTGTTTACAAACAGCAGGCTGATCGAGGACGCTGGGAGGTAATTTTTGAGGCGGGAGACTTCGTTTGGGCCATCCTAACAAAGGATCGATTCCCCGCTCATGAGTATAACAAACTTGCAGCCCGCAAAATTGGACCTGTGGAAGTAGTGGAACGAATCAACCCGAATGCATATCGACTGACGCTACCTAGTAACATCCGTACTTCGGATGTTTTCAATGTCAAGCATCTTATTCCCTACATTAAAGACTCTTCATCGGACGATGATTCGCAAGCTTCGAGGATGAATCTTTCTTACCCCGGGAGAGATGATGTGGATCGACAAGAACTTGCATTCTTGGATCAATATGACAAGGGCAAGAAGACTTAGTTATTTCTCTTTTATGTAATTTTCTTATTTTTATAGGACTACTTTGTTAATTTCAGGATTTTTTAGGTAACTATATATATATTTCTCGTTCTAGGGGTTTGTATAATGATGATATATAATCAGTTTTAAAACTGCTATGCTGCATGTTTCCGGAATCAGATTTCTGATCAACGTGATCCTGTAATTTCTTTGATTATGTTATTGTGAGTGCATCACAAACCCAAAATCAGGTTTTTCAGCACATTTTGGATTCATCCTCAAAACCAAACGTGAACTCGATACCTTTTTTTTCGAAAAGCAAAATCGAATATTCCCAAAATCAGAAACCTACCTTTTGGCATCACGCGACGGCGGTTATACGCGCCTGCTGCGGCGGCTATACGCATCTGTGACGGCAGCCGAACCCACCTGCGGCGGCGGCCAAACGCGCCTGCGGCTGCGACTGCTCGCGACGGCGAGCTGCCGAATGCCACACGATGCCCCTCAGCGACACGCTCACGGCGGATGCTGGCGATGACTGTCGACGTGATGGCAACTGACCCGATGATACTATACCCTATGAGGCCTTTGCGCCACGACGGCTGTGTGTGGGCGACGACGTCGGCCGATTAATAGGTATTACGCCATGAACGGCCGCGATGAACGACCATCGGCTGCTGCACGCCAGTAGCGACGTGGGGGCCTCCACCTCCATGATTCCATCTTTCTCGCTCCACTGTCGAAGAAATCAGCATTTGACTTGGCCAATTTCATTTGCTCACTTACTGAAACCTAATTCCTTTTTAGTATATGGGCGTCATTTTTTTTTAGAATTGGGCCTCCTATTAACTTGGGCCTTTCTCGTATGGGCCTCCATTAAATTGGACCTATTTTAGTTAGGCCTGAATGGGCCGCCTATTTCGGGTTTTTCCTTAATAAAAAAATTATTAATTAAACAATTACTTGGGCCAACTTTTTTTAAATTAATTGATTAGATAATTTTATTTAGTTGATCCTAATTAATTTGGATCCTAACAATTATTTTTGGGTCCGTTGTCCCATTAATAAAAATTCATAATGGTATTATGAAAGCCCAAATCATCATTTTTTTTAAAGGCCTTATCCAATAATTATTTTTAGGTTTAAGTCCCATTAATAATTGTCTCACAAGTCATACACCCAACCCTTTATTAAATATACCCCTATTATTAATTTATCATTGCATTGGGTTTTAAGCACTATTCCTTTTGCTACTACACAATTATAAATTCTAAATTTATTAATTCTTTTCTTTGTAGCAACAAAAATGTCAAACATCACCAAACGTGAATTTGATGAACTGGCACTAGATGGCCACAATTATTTGAAATGGGCTTTAGACGTTGAAATCCACATAGCTTCAAAAGACTTATCCGACACCACCACACAAGGGTGGAAATCCACTACTGCCCAAAAGGCACAAGCTCTAATCTTCTTAAGATGTCACCTCCACAAAGATCTTAAGAATGAATACCTCACTCAAAAAGATCATCGATGTTGTGGAAATCCCTCCAGGATCGATTCCAACAACAACAAAATGTGATCCTCCCCGAAGCCAGACATGCTTGGACAACACTTCATTTCCAAGACTTTAAGTCTGTGATGGAGTACAACTCCGCCATACATCGCATAGTTTCCCAGCCCAAGCTGTGCGATGAGCCGATCCCTGATGATCAGTTAATCGAGAAAACTCTTTTCACCTTCCACGCTAGTAATCTTGTACTCCAGCAACAGTACAGGGCCAAAGAGTATCAAACACACTCCGACCTCATTTCTGCACTTCTAGTTGCAGAAAAGTACAACCAATTGTTGATGAAAAATCACAATACTAGACCGGTTGGCTCACAAGCTGTGCCTGAAGCACATGATACTCGGAGGAACTTTAGAGGCCATAAATGTGGAAAAGGAAATGAGGCAAGTGGGGAACGCGGATCTACCCAAAGTCGAGGCCGTGGTAGGGGAAGAGGTAGAGGTCGCAACAATGCACAATCTAGTGCAACTGAAAAGAATGCACCTCAAGACAAACCATCGAGCTCAGGTGCACAGAACAAGCGACTCTGTCACAAGTGTGGATGCGAAGACCATTGGTCTCGCCAGTGTCGAACTCCAAAATATCTAGTGGAGCTATATCAACGCATGCTTAAAGACAAAAAGGGGAAAGCTCCTAAAGGTGAATCACACCACACCAACCTGCCCAGTACAGGCTCTGACATGGAGAAGGATGACCCCTTGGGTGATACAATGACTGTAAACGCCTTTGGAGACAATGAGTGATCGACATCAACCTGCTGTTTACTTGCTTCATTAGACTATTTTGATACTATTTGCTACTTGGTTTGACCAGCATGTTTGACTGGCTTTTATCTTGACTAAGTTGCATGATACCTTTTATGGATTTCATTTATGAATGCTTATCGATGCTTTATTTTTACAGTCAAATCCAATTGTCGATCACTATTGTCTACAAAAATAATTTAATACGTTTTTGATAAAGTAGGACCTAAGTGACCCCTTGTGCGGCTGATCAATCAGCGTCTGTAATCTTGGCTCTCCTTAGCATTCCTCATATCTAAACGTACCCAAACATACACTTAAGTGCTTATGGAGATTAATGTGTTGTGCTTAGTAGATAGTGCTACTACACATACTATCTTAAAGGATAGACAATTTTTCCAAACATTAACTGAAAAAAAAGGAAGTGTCACTACTATTTCCGATGACGACATACAAATCATTGGCTTCGGAAGAGCCTCGATCATTCTACCTATGGGTACCGAATTATTAATCGAGAATGCTTTATTGTTTCCACAATCAAAGCGTACCCTCCTCAGTTTCAAAGACATTCGACAGAATGGCTGTCATATTGAAACAAATACTGAGGACAATAGTGAATATCTGTTGATGACTCACTATTTAAATTGTCGTAAACACATCGTCGAAAAACTTCCATCTTTTTCGTCTGGCTTGTATTACACATACATCAGACCCTCAAATCTCCATATAGCTCTTAATCTAAAATTTAATGATCCAAATTCTTTCAAACTATGGCATGAGCGGTTAGGACATCCAGGACAAACTATGATACGTCGGATTCTATGTAATTCATCTGGCTATAACATAACACACAACAGAATCCCTTCTGTTAATGAATGCATATGTGATGCATGCACAAAGGGTAAGCTAATAATTCGTCCTTCTAGTAGTAAAGTAAGAACTGAATCTCCTAAATTCCTTGAGCGGATTCAAGGAGATATATGTGGACCAATTCACCCAGCATCTGGACCATTTCAGTATTTTATTGTCCTAATAGATGCATCCACTCGGTGGACTTATATAACCATGCTATCCACTCGCAATACTACTTTTGTAAAGCTTATTGCACAGATTATCCTGTTGAGATCTCAATTCCCAGATCATCCTATTAAATCCATTCGTATGGATAATGCCGGTGAATTCACCTCCAAGGCATTCGATGATTTTTGCATGGCACTGGGAATCAAAGTGGAGCATTCGGTCCCTTATGTTCATATTCAAAATGGTCTAGCTGAATCATTAATTAAACGTCTTAAATTAATTACTTGACCGCTACTACACAAAACGAACTTACCTATTTCATGTTGGGGGCATGCAATCTTACATGATCATCACTAATCCAATTTCGACCAACTGCATATCATGAATATTCCCCTATTCAACTCGTGCATGGAAATGAACCTAACATTTCCCATCTGCGTGCATTCGGTTGTGCAGTGTATGTTCCAATACCACCACCTAAGCGAACATCTATGGGCCCACAAAGGAAACTCGGTATTTACATCGGTTTTGTATCTCCCACAATACTTAAATACCTCGAGCCTTTAACTGGGGATCAGTTTACAGCCCATTTCGCTGACTGCATATTTGACGAAGATCTATTTCCGGCCTTAGGGGGAGAGAAAAATACCACAATTAATAAATGGCGTGAAATAACTTGGAACACAAAAGATCTTCAGTTCCTAGACCCACGCACAAATCAATCTGAACTTGAAGTTCAAAAGATAATAAATTTGCAATACTTAGCAAATAACCTGTCAGATGCATTCACTGACTAAGTCGCATATACCTGCGGTAAATGTGCCTCAAAGGGTACAACTCCATTTGAAGACAAATGTTAATCCCCCCATGCGTCAGAAGTGTAAAAGAAACATTAACATAAGTGAACCGAATTCGGGTTAGTGTAAAGCTAGCAAACACACAATGTCACCCCTAAAAATCTCCTGAAGAGATTCGTCCTGTAGACGAAAATCAGAGTCAAAATGCACGTGCGAAAACAATCAATGACTTTGAGAATGTGGAATCATCAGACCGATACCCTTTGGGAAATGAAGAGGATCTGGTCGATGTAAACATTGAAGTTTCAACAAACTTCATAAACACGGGAGAAACTTATAACAGAAATACAACTGTTGTCGACAACACATTTGCAGCCTTAATTGCCTTCACCTTTTCTAATAATGATCTAGATCCTGAACCCAAAACTATATCCGAGTGCCGGAGGCGCTCTGATTGGGTGAAATGGGAAGCTGTAATAAAGGCAGAGATATACTCGCTAAACAAAAAAAATGTTTTCGGTTCAATCATTCGTACCACAAAATATGTAGTCCCTGTTGGATACAAGTGGATATTTGTACGAAAGCAAAACAAGAACAATGAGATTGTGAGATACAAAGCGAGGTTAGTGGCTCAAGGGTTTTCGCAGAGACCCAGTATCGATTTCGATCAAACTTACTCTCCTGTTATGGATGCTATAACATTCCGCTTCCTAATATCCCTGGCAGTTAAATTAAACTTAGAAATGCAGTCATACTTATACGGATCATTAGATTCTGACATCTATATGAAAATCCCTGATGGATTAACTATTCCCCAAATGAGGAATAACGACCATCGTAGTATGTTCAGCATTAAGTTGCAACCCTCGTTATATGGCTTAAAACAGTCAGGTCGTATGTGGTATAATCGACTAAGCGAATTCCTCCTGAAGAAGGAATACATAAATAACGAGGTTTTTCCTTGTGTCTTTATTAAGAAATGCCTTAATGGTTTTTGCATCATCTCAGTGTATGTGGATGATCTAAACATCATCGGAACAAGGAAAGAGATTGAAGTAGCAAATTCAATCTTAAAAACTGAATTTGAAATGAAAACTTTGGGTAAAACCAAGTTCTGTCTTGGTCTGCAGATCGAGCACTTCCCTAAAGGAATACTGATACACCAATCAGCTTACCTAAAGAAAGTGTTGGAGAGATTTCATATGAATAAATCTCATCCTTTAAGCACTCCAATGGCTGTCCGTTGTCTTGATTTGGAAAAGAACCCATTCAGACCTAAGGAAGATACCGAAGAGCTATTGGGACCTGAAGTTCCATATCTAAGGGCAATTGGTGCACTGCTCTATCTTGCAAACTGCACTAGGCCCGATATTGCCTTTGCAGTCAATCTACTTTTAAGGTTCAGTGCCTCCCCTATGAGGAGACATTGGAATGGTGTGAAACATATTTTACGATATCTTCAAGGTTCTCAAGATCTTGGTCTTTTCTATCAAAGAAACCAAGATAACACACTTATTGGTTATGCTGATGATGGTTATCTATCTGATCCCCATAATGCGAAATTGCAAACGGGTTATGTTTTCCTCTGTGGTGGTACAGCCATTTCATGGAGATCTGTCAAACAAACCTTGGTGACCACATCGTCAAACCACTCAGAGATCATAGCTCTATACGAAACTGCACGAGAATGTGTGTGGTTAAAGTCCCTTATAAAACACATTCATGATTCGTGTGGTATCCCTTCTGTTGACTTAAGCCCCTCGATTATCTATGAAGATAATGCTGCATGTATTGCACAAATGAGCAATGACTATGTCAAAGGGAACTTGACGAAACATATGTCCCCAAAATTCTTTTATCCTCACGAACTCCAAAAGAGTGGTGAGATCACGATAAAATAAGTACGCTCAAGTGACAATCTAGCTGAATTGTTCACTAAATCCCTTCCCACTTCGACTTTTGAAAAGTACGTACACGGAATCGGGATGCGTCGACTTGGAAGGTTGTTATCTTCAGGGGGAGTATCAAATGCTAAATAATCCTGATGATTGAATCCTCGAGGTCATTTATAATACTCCACTGGGTAACACTTGCATTCTTCCTTGTCATATTATATCCAAGGGGGAGTGTTATAATATATTGAAATAATATATTATATTATATGGATATAATATTAGGAATATATTCCAGTGGGCTTTAGGCCCACAAGACTTAAGGTTAGGTACTCTTATTTACACTGTATCGTTCCCTTGTATTTTGTACTTCACATCATTGTAAACGGTAGTTCATATTAATATATCTCCTGGCTTGGTCGCCCCCAGACATAATCACTCCGTGACGAACTGGGTCATCAATACTGTGTCTTTTACTTTACACTTTCATCTCAAGATTACAACAATCACAACTACAATAACCAGTTGCAGGAGTAATGAAGAAAACAGAATAACTAAATAATTATAAATAATTAGAAGCGGAAAAATAAGAAAAAAAGTGCTAACTGATTATCATTCTTAGAAATAGCTCTTCATAGATCATATATATATATATATATCAATTCCCATCCAACCAGTACTTTTCTCTCTTCTTGTTTAGTACCTAACTCAAGATTAATGGCGCTAATTAATAGCAGCATTATAGTAGTGGAGTCGGTGTATGATGTTGTGGAAGTGTACGAGGAGTTCATCAACTGTCAAAATTTCATTATCTCGAGAACCTCTATCAACTTGAACCACACTCTCTCGACCACCGTCACAAGGCACCCCCATGTGATCGAACAGTGGATCCACGACGTCTACGCCTAAGTAAGAAATAGTATTATCTCCTGCCACGTGGGGTTCGAAGTGGAGATCGACCTCGGCACCTACCGTATCGAGACGGTGCAATTCTGCATGGGAAACCGCTGCCTGGTGTTCCATCTGCAATCAGCAGCTACATCGTGCCCTCCCTGCCTCGCCCAATTCCTGCGCAACAAACATAAATTTACCTTCGTGGGCACAGCGGTAGTACACAAGATGGCCCTCTTGAAAGAGCAGTTTTCCATTACAGGCACCATCGCCCTCATGGATTTGGGTTTCCATTGGATTGAGTCAGTCACCAAGAAGAGGGCCCTCTTGCGTGCGGTTCCCTATGAGTGGCTGGTCAAACAAAACTGGGCTCGATCAAAACTCGTGCCACCGATGGTGCAATATGTTTGTCTCAATGCTTTTCTCAATATTCATATCGCTAAAGATATTTGTAGAGCTCTGAGTTTGAAAAATGGAGGCTACTCATACGACAATCTCAATTTCACTGATGAAGACAAGAAGTTTTGGAAGAGATTCACTGCAAACAGGCCATTTCCAGAGAACTGGAAGAGAACATTCAAGAAGATCGACCTTGCAGGTGAGTATGTATATCTTTATAAGGCTATAGATAAATGTCTATTATGTAGAACTGGTGCTCATGACATTGGTACTAAACTTATATGGGATTTAATGATTATCATTGATAAGGATGTTCTAGTACACATAGGAGAGTTATTATAGAGAAACATTAGCAATGATGTTGTTGAGCCTGGAAGAAACAAAGGTTTGGTTTGTTTCTTAATTATATCTTAAAGGAAGTAGGTTTTTCCTTGTGTGATGGGTATGAAGGTCAACCAATACTCATACACAGAATTATTGGGCATGCCAATTTCAAGAGAGGAGTTGTGGATACTCCTATATATGGCCCCCAAGTTGAATAAAAGAAAGAAGGATATAGAGGAAATGCAAAAACATGACTCTACAACTAAGAAACATATAGTTGTAAAGAGTTATGAGAGGAAAAAGAAGAATGTCAGAAGGCAACTACAGTTGGTAGATGTAGACACTGAATCAGAAGATGAAGTGGATATAGAGAGGAGAGCTAAGAGATATCATTCAAAAGAATTTGTTGAAGCACAAAAAGAGGCTGCCAAGTTTACAGCTGTGTTTGGGCCTATTCTTGATGACCCTATTCAACCTGAACAATTGCCAGTTGTTTCAGTTGAGAGAGTAGAAGGATTTGATTTTGAAAGAAGAAAATTTGAAGATTGGAAGAATCTAAGAGAAAGACTTGAGAAACTAAAAGCTGAAGAGAAGGATTTGTTCCAGTGGGTAGTTGACTGGACAAATTGCTCAGATTTGGATTACCTATTGAAGCCCAATTTCTTTGATGAGTTTCTTTCTGAGAAACTGAAGAAAAATAAGGGAAAGAGAAAAGAAGTTATTATTGAGACTGAGAAGCAGAAAATGACTAGATCAGCAGCTGAGGCTCTTAAAGTTGCAATGGGTACTGAGACTGACCCTGCTGCACAATTTCCTGAGGCAGACATTGAAGTAGTTAGTTCAGATGATGAAGAAGACATACCTTCAAGGATTGGTGATGGAAGTAAGCAGACTGATGAGACAGAAGGTCTAACAACTCTTGCTGAAGGAGCAGATATTTTGGAATCTGCAGTAGCAAGTGTTGCATACTTGATTCCAACTAAACAAGAGGAGATTCCATGTCAACCAGAAGATGAAACAGATAAATTTGGAAAAGAAAAGGAAGCTGAGAAAAGTGATTCACCTTGCAAAGAACCACAACATAAACATGATAAGGATGATGATCAAGGTGATGATGATGCACCAATGGGTGGAGCTCAAGCTGAAAGTACACAAGTCCCCACTGCTCAAGAAGTTGTGAACACTGAGCAGATTGTAGAAGATACAGTGAGAGAGATTGATGAAGGAGACAAAGACAAAGGAACTGAAACTCTACAGCTGTAGACTCTAATAAGTCACTCAATGATTAGGGTCATATTTGCATCAATTCGTGCCTATTTTTAGATGAATTTCTAGAGTTTCGCATGCATTTAGGGCCTTAATTGCTATACATTTTATTGATAATCCATTGTAATTGATTT
>JAPKLY010000060.1:630749-695258 GCA_026898435.1 Prunella vulgaris
GCTTCCCGTGGATTCGATATTATAACTTGGTCAGCTTACCACTACACTATCCTATACACTTGTAGGAAAGTGCATTTGTGTGCGAACACAAATCGCTAGTCACTCAACTGTTAAGTTTGTTAAGTTCATATTGTTTTTCATTAACACTTACACACTTGTTTTCGCTGCACATTAGAGGTCTCTCAATTCACTTTTAAGTGTGAGAACCCCTCTAATATTGTCTACAAGTTGATTGTTTTATTTGCAAGTGTTTTTATAACTCTGCAACTGTAAACTTCAATAGTTTACAGCTGTAACCTTTGTGGTCCAAACCTATTGTAGACTTCGTGTTTTTAAACTTATAAAAGGCAACTGTAAGGTTCTAGAATTCATTTTTGAAAAAGTTTGAAAACCTATTTTGATTTTCAAGGTCTATTCACACCCCCCCCCATTTAGAACTTGACCACTTAAGGGACCAATAACAGCTAACAAAATTTCTGATATCTTTTCTTGAAAGATTTTTCTTTGTGACTGATAAGCTAGTTGATTAGGATTTTCTTAGTGAAGAATCACTTTTTGTTGTTGTTCCCTCACATATTTTACATTGTTGTAATATCTACTAAGTGTAGATCTCTCTTAGCGAGGTTTAGTCTATTGGTGAGTCTGTGTATTCTTAGTGAATCGGTCAAGTGTTTCTTGTACTTAGATTAGTGATCTTGATGAGATCTAGTTTTGGGGGGGGGGGAATATTTGTAAAAAGATCTTTTTGATAAGTTCTTAGTTAATTTGGCACCTAAGTGGTGTAACAGTGGATATAGGAGGTCTGTTTATAGACTCTAAACCACTATAAATACTGCTTGTCATTTCTTTTCATTTACTATTGTATTGCGTATTATTCTGTTCCATACATCATTGATTTGATACTGCGTAAAGTTGTCTTTACAGATTTCGGAATCTACAGCTGTAGACTTTCTTTGTCACTAGTTGTAAAATCCTTTGTTCAAATAATTTTCATTAAAACACACTTATTCTGCTGCAATCAAAATAGATTTTCAATACACTTTTAAGTATTAAAAACCACTCTGAAAAATATCTACAAGTTGCTTTTAGTTTTCTTAAATTTTTGAAAAACTCTGCAGCTGTAAACTACGTAGTCTACAGCTGTGGCCTTTGTGGTCTTAAAATCTTGTATATTAATTTAAACTTTAAAGGTACTTTGAAGGTTTTAGTATCCTATTTTTAAAATTATAAAATTTGTATTTAAAGGTCTATTCAACCCCCTTCTAGACCTTCACTACTTAAAGGGACCTACAACGTGCATGTATCCAAATTTTATATATCATTTGTGGGGTAAATAGCACCTTGGTCCCACATGAGAAATTTTACTTAACAAATCTGGTCACACGTTCCTCTTTGGTCCTTTTTTTTAGCATATTTATTCTCATTCGTTAAAAAAAATTGCACATATGGTCCCATGAGAATTTTTTTAAACAGATTTGGTCCCACATTAATCCATTAGTTTTAATGAAAAATCTTTTGGGACCATTCATGTTTAAAAAAAAATTCAAATTCATGAGCACAAATTCTCTTGGGACCATTTGTACAATTTACCAGTCATTTGTATTTTCCTTTATAAATGAGGTTGTGGGTGTAGGCGTGTAAATGTGCATGTCGAGTTATATAAAAACTTGAACTTGACTCAATTAAGAAACGTAGAGCTCGAATAAAACTCAAATTCAATCAAGTTCAATTCTTTTGAGTTCGAGACCGACTCGAAGAAAAAATCAAAAAACAAATTGAATAGGATAAACTCAATATATTACTTACATAACATAAATAGTAAAACATTATTTTATTGAGTATAACAAATAATTAGCCTATTTTAGGTAAAATAGTAAAATTATTGGATTTCGATTAAACTTGATCGCGAGCCTAACAAGAATCGTATTATTGAGCTCGAGAACTACTCGAGTAAGTTGAGATTAAATTATTGTTGATTTAGAGTTTTTTTCAATCGAGGACAAATAGCTTGTGAACTGACAAACTCCTGCATTATGCGGGAGGAAGCCAAAATATACATGATAGAAACGATAGGCTCTTGGACGTATATGAATCAAGGGAAATTGTGTGAAATAATAACAACGACACCATTCGTGTAAACTAATAACATCAAATATGCAATGGGCTAAGTCCTGAAAGCAATATTTACAATCTCTATATTATTTTGTTATATCAAGATAACTCTATCATGCCAAAAATCAAGATAATATATATATATATATATATATATATATATTAAAAAGAGGGTTTTTTATTACTATATATATATATATATGTATATCATGAATTGCTTAATATCTCATTATATTATTCCCTAAAAATTTATTATATGTATACAGATTCTTAATTGTTTTCATTGTTGAATATATGAGATTTTCCATTAAAATCACATATGATTTTCATATGTTGCTAACTCAATTAAGCTCAAAACATCCAAATGCATACACCAAGAGTTCAATCAATCATCAAAATAGAGAATCAATATATCAAGCTAACTCATAAATGCATGGGATTAACAAGCTATTAAACTACACCATAATCTCCATACACCAATACAACAAGGGTACTAGCCCATGGCTAATTTGCAATTACAAACTACAACTAAGCTAATAACATTCATGATTAACCCTAATACAAGAGAATTAAGAGTAATTTTACCAAATGTAGATGAAATAGAAATTCACTCCACAAACGTTCAAGAGGTATCATCTAATTCGGAACTCCAAACGATAAATCCTACCGTAGAAATGTAGATAACAACGAAACGAATCTAATGCACCGAGCGGATCGTAAATCCAATGGTTGGATCAAAAGTAATCAAGGAATTAAGAATGAAAATCAAAAGATATCCCACTTGGTAATCTATCTAATGAAAATCTAAGAATGAAATGAAATCTAGATGCTTCAAAATCTGATCCCTGGGGTATATATAATGCTCCAAACGTTTAGACTTAATTGCCCTTCGTTAAATGCATGAGAAGACGACTTTGCCCTTAATTTTCCAAAATTTCAGAGTCGCGCTCGAGGTACTTCACATTGGCGCTCGAGCAGCCTTGCTCGAGCGGTCCTACACTGCTGGTCGAGCGTTGGTCTTCACTTTGGGCAGAAGATTTGTGCTCAAACAAGGGCCAAGTACTCTCGATGTGAGCTATGCCAGCGCTCGATCTAAGTTCAAGTCCCGATGTCCGCTTTCGACTTTTTCCGTTTCGATCTGATGGCTCGTCCAAGCTTCCTAGGGCCTTCCTCTTGATCATCTAAGCTTCCCCAAATGCTCGGATCACGTCATTTCTTCTTCTGATTTCCTCGATTTAGCTCTATTTATCCTATATAAACAACTTTCATGCACAAAAGGTTGAATAACACAATTCATAGCATATTAGGGTCAATAATGCGTACAAATCACTCAATATCATGCTAGAGTATACCAAATATGATGCAGTTATTACCCTAATCACAGATGGGCCATATTTCTCAAAAATAGCTTTTCTTTTTCAAGCCAGCGCCGAGCAGCTTTTCTTTTCGAGATCGATGGTAAAATCTAATTCTCTTATTCTCTGCCTCGCTCTCTCTCTCACCCTTTTTTTTCACCGCCACCGCCGACGATCTGGCCATCCTCGATTCAGTGGAAGTCGATCTGCCACGAAACCTCCCGCCCCCGATCTGCCACGAAGCCGTTCCGCCATAGATCTGGTGGCCAAGCTCGATGGTCGTCGATCTGCTGGGAAACCATTCGGCCAGAGTAGATTTGAAACCTTTTATATATATTTTTTTGTTTCAAACATTTTTTTAGATCTCAGATTAGGGCTTAATATTTTGGATTCTTACTTATTGCATTATTTTTTCTGTTTTGAAATTTTAATTTTTTTGAGGTTTAATATTTGTTCTTGTTTTTCATTTTACAGGTATTTGTTGTTTCTTTTTGATTAGTTGTACAGTTGAAATATTTATGAATTTTTTTATATCCTGAGAATTTTTTGTTATTCATTATGATTTTTGTTTTTTGAATATTCAATGTAATTTGAATTTTCTATATATATGCAGAATTTTTTAATTGATATTCTTTTTCTTTTGTGTGGTATTCAAATATAAACTATTGTTAATCTAATATGATTTTTGTGTGATATTCAAATATAGAGTACTATTGTTATTCGACAATTAGTTTATGAGTTCATGTGCATTTTCTTTTGCATGGTATTCAAACATACACTATTGATATTCAAAATAGATTTTCTGGATATATGCAATTAATTTATGCATAAGGAAAAAATAAAAAAATGCATAATATATTAATCGAAAATATAGCACTATAAAAAAATGAAAAAATAAATTTTGATCAATTACTGTAATTAAAATAGTTTAATTTTGTTAAGAAATAGAAATAAAAATATATAAAAAAACATTTGAATTCATATAAAATAAAGGCAGAAAAAAATCTAATTAAAAAGTAACATATAAATTCTGGAAAAATAATAATAAATATTAAAAAATGAAAATATAAATTTTTAATATTATAAATAAAATCAAATATATAATATTGAATTTTAAAAAAATATTACAAAAAAAAAAAAACGAATTCAAATTGCTAAAAATACAAATATGTGAAAAAAGTCAAAATAAAAAAATTCAAATTTAAAAGTTAAATATAAAATAATGAAATAAATATAATTAATCCATAATTAAAAAAATTGATCTTATTTTTATGTTTTTCCTTGCAAATATGTTGTTAAAAGTGGTCATGTTTTGTAATTATTTCTAAAATACAGTTTTAGTAATAATATGTGTGACATAAAAGTTGTATTTTGTGTAATTTTTTTAAAATACAGTTGAGTTGCACAATGTAATTAGTTGCACAAAGAAACTTACACATAATATCGTATGTAACTTATGTGTACTTAGGCATTGCACTTTTAAGTAAAATACATTGCACTCACTCATAATTCAATTTAGAGTTTTATATAATTAATTGCATAAAAACTAATAAATTAAATAAATTTAGTAATGTTAAATAATAAGTTTAGAACATTAAAAATATTTATTTAAATATATATACACATAAACAAATTAGATGCAATATTTAAAAAAATTGAAGTTTATATACGAAATAAATTTGTTGTAACAAAAAACAGTTGCAGTAGAAAAGAAGTAAAAAGAAAAAAGGGTTAACTGACTATCATTCTCAGAAACCGCTCTCATCCAATCATACATATATATATATATAAATTTCATCGATCCTTCCCCTACATATCCCGCTCTTAATTTCCTTCTTCTTGAATCGAACTCAAGAATCATGGACATCAATAGCTCCATCGAAGAAATGCATTCTGAATACAGTATCTACTCCGAAATCTACAAGGTCTTCATGAACTGTCAAAATTTCATTATCTCGGGAACTACAATCAACTTGGATCACACAATCTCGACCACCGTCACAAAGCACCCGATTGTCACCGCACAGTGGATACAAGGTGTCTACGCCCAAGTCGGAAATATTAATTTCCCATTCCACGTCGGTTTCGTGGTGTTCCATCTTTCAGCCTCCAGAACAGGTGTCTGGTGTTCCATCTTCCATCAGGAGAGCCATCAATTTGCCCGCCATGCCTATTAGAGTTCCTTCTGGACTACAACAGAGTAGTATTCGTGAGCACAGAGGTATTATACAAAATAGCCCTCTTGAAAACCCAGTTTGGCTTTGATGGCACCACTTCCCTCCGTGAGTTAAATGTCAATTCCAATCAGAAGAAGACGCGCGGCTTGGGTGCGGTTCACTATGAGTGGGATGTGGCGTCTGACTGGGGAATATTAAAGCTATCTCCACCTATGGTGCAGTATGCTTGTCTCAATGCTTTCCTCAATATTCATATCGCTAAGTCCCTCTCCAATATATCTTAATTCTGACATTGATGATGTATATATATACGAATTTTACTTTTTCTTTGATTCTTTAATTCTTGGACCAACGCATCTATATGGATCTTCTTATGTTGATGTATCAATTGTTGCGTTGCCTACTCTTCTCTCAATCTTTTATATGTTCTTGGTAGTATTGCAGCTTTTCATTGACTGAAGTATTCATATACTGATATGGCACAAATAAAGATTTTACCGAAATCACCAATTTACTGATTTTGTACATGCATGGGACTACATCAGTCTTCAAAACGATGTGATTTTACCTGGAACTAAAATTGGAGTTGATCGCACGCATGTGATCAAGCAAACAGATTACGAATTCCGGCTAGCATCTGAGCGCTTGTTTACCAGCGAGCATTTTTTTCCATCTTTAGCATGAGTTGGTTACTCGGATTAATTTTATTTGTTTGCTAGCCCATCATGTTGTTCGCCCATGTGAAGAGTTGATCTGGGTGAGTGGCAAATCGTTGCGTCAATTAGTGAAGTGGTTAGCCACAGTACGTAATTAGTGGTGAAAACCCTAATTAGCAAGAAATTAATTAGGGTTGTCGTGCCACTTTCCAAATTTCTCTAAAAATACCAATGCTCAATCACTTTATTTTTCAAGTTTCAGCCTCTAACTTGTTTGAATTTCAATCCTTTGAATCATGTGAAATCTTGGAAAAGTAGTGAATTATATACAAAAGTTTACCAATTTCTTAGCAAATAATTCAAGCATATTTGAGTTTTAGATTCATTAATTCCTAGCAACATGTTGATTGAGTATGTTTCCGCAGCTTCTTCGCTTCAAATATGTATGAGAAGTGATTGAACTTCCTTTTTCACTTAATACCTTCATATGTTCTTGAAAGTATTCAAGAAAATCCTTTGAATCTTCGAACTTTTCTTCAAAATAAAGGTTTTTACCCCCCTTCTAACGTCAAATTGTTGATAACATGTTAGCAAACACATGGATTATGTGGCTAATACGATGAAGTTATCAAACAATAGCCAAAATAGGAGTTAAGATTATAAGCTAGTAGGACGTTGGATAACACGTTGTGTCATTCAAGTGGCACAGAGTTAGAATTGTTGAATTTTGGAATCCTTTATCACTACAAAAAAAATGGGTTTTAGCGACCGATTTAGTGACCGAAAATTGGTCGCTAAACACGTTTACCGACCGATTTACCGATTGATTATGGTGGTCGCTAACATTTAGCGACCGAATTTTCATTCGGTCGCTAGCTTAGCGACCGCCAAAACGGTCGGTAATTAGTCGCTAAAAGAACCGGGATTTGACCCGTTTTTTAATGTTAGCGACCGATTTATCGGTCGCTATTTATATAATTAGCAACCGATATATCGGTCGGTAAATGTATAAAATTTAGCGACCGAAATATCGGTCGGTAAATATATAATTAGCGACCGATTATTCGGTCGCTAAATAATAATTTTATTTTTTAAATATTTTGTTATATTTTATTTAGCGACCGGATAATCGGTCGCTAATTATATATTTACCGACCGATATTTCGGTCGCTAAATTTTATTGTGAAAAAAAAAATTGGGGCCAACGTGGTTCGAACCCAGGCCTCGAGTGTGGCTCAGCAAGGCTCGAACCACTTGGCTAAGCCCCCAACATGTTAACATATGCACCGCAACCTTTATTTGAACCATATTTGGCTCAGATTAAATATCCCCAATTTCGCGCCTGAGAGTGGTCGAACACGCGACCTCTGGGCATCTCAGAGGTGGCGTGACCACTCGGGCACTTTGTCGTTCTTGTTCATTTTTGTGCAATTAATTGTATATAACTCCAAATTGAGTCACGTTTTTTTTAAAATGCTTCTAATTAAATGAGTATTGTTTCTACTTTATTTATGTTTATATATATTTCATTAAATATTATAATGTTAAAATTTTATTATTTAATATTACCAAAATTTATTAATTTGTTCATTTTTTTGCAATTAATTGTATTTAACTCCAAATTGAGTCACATTTTTTTAAATGTTTCTAATTAAATGAGTATTGTTTCTATTTTATTTATGTATATATATATTTCATTAAATATTATAATGTTACAAATTTATTATTTTATACTACAAAAATTTATTAATTTGTTCATTTTTTGCAATTAATTGTATTTAACTCCATATTTTTTAGTCACATTTTTTTTAATGCTTCTAATTAATTGCTTGTTAGTTCTAATTTGTTTATGTATATATATATTTCAATAAATATTATAATGTTGTAAATTTATTATTTAACATTACGAAAATTTATTAATTTATTCAATTTAAAAATACAAATACAATTCGTTCAAAATTTTCACTTTCTTTGGATATTTATATAACCATTTGAAACCATTTGAAACTAATTATTTTACACTACTAACAAACATTTAAACATTCAATATCCCATAAAAACATCCAACATAAATAAAATAAAAATAATTGTTCAACAAAAAAAAAAACTAATGTGACGAATTAAAGCCGTCGTCGTCACCACCAAGATCGACAACCTCCTCATCGTCATCGTCATCATCCTCAGGTAGAGGTGGTGGAAGATCAGGAAATTTGGGGACGTTCCAACCCATCTCTTCGTACTTAAAGGCAATCGGTAGCAACCGCTGCATAAAAACATGACAGTCATGACTCTTCATCGTAGTGACCTTCCCTGTTGCTGGCTCAAACGACCAACCCATGTTCGACACGTAATTGTCCGGAAAGCGCAAATCCTTCACCCATTGAAATATTTTTTTCTTATTTTCTATGGAAATTTGGTACTTTGCTTGTGGCCACTCACCTGCTCGTCGACTACTGGAGAGACTAGGACGAGAACAGAACTCACTTAACTCTTCTCTGGATTTTGCAGTGTCTTTGGTCTTGCCGTCTGTATTAAGGATCGTGTGGAACAAGTTATCAAACACATTCTCCTCTATATGCATCACATCCAAGTTGTGTCTAATCAATAATTTACTCCAATAAGGCAAGTCCCAAAAGATGCTTCTCTTCTTCCAACCTTCACGGATACCTTTATTGTGTTTCATCCAACCCTCCTCAGTCGTTTTCCACAAGCCAGTTACTGTAACCTCTCTCAACAACGAATCACCTGAAATAAAGTGTGTATGGTTAAACTAAATTGATAAAACTCTTTTCATAAGTAGTGATTAAAATATAAACAATATTTATATACCTGTTCGAACTTGTGGTCTTGTACGCTTTACATCATTCCCCTTTAGAAAGTGCACTTTGTCCTTCCGCCATTTATGATCATTACATAGAAACTTCCGATGGTTATCGAACCATGATACCTTTTTACTTAGTGGAACCCAAAATGCATTAGATCCATCCATGCAGTACGGGCAAGCTTGTTTTCCTTGAGTCGACCACCCAGACAACATAGAATATGCTGGAAAGTCGCTGATGGTCCATAAAACAGCAGCCCGTAATGTGAAGTTCTCCTTCCTGTACACGTCATATGTCTCTACTCCCGTATGCCACAAATATAACAACTCTTTAATCATTGGCTGAAGGTAGACATCTAGGTTTTGCTTAGGATTCTGAGGACCAGGCACCAAGACAGTGAGAAATATGTGTTGAGGCTTCATGCACAACCAAGGAGGTAGATTGTTCGGAGTCAGTAATACAGGCCACAACGAATACTTCTTCCCGTGCATACCGAATGGAGCAAATCCGTCTGTGCACAGGCCAAGCCTCACATTTCTCTTCTCACTCGCAAAATCTGGAAACTCTCTATCAAGATGTCTCCACGCATTAGAGTCAACAGGATGACGCATCTCTCTGGAATTCTCATCAGAACACTCCTCAGCATGCCATCTCATGTCTTTTGCAGTGGCACTCGACTAATACAACCTCTCTAGACGAGGAGTGATGGGAAGATAATACATAGACTTGAAAGATGTCTTCTTCCTACGATCTGAGGGTTTGAACCTAGGGTAGTTGCACATCCTGCACCGATCGATGCTCTCGTCGTCGCCCCAAAATAGCATGCAACCGTTGGTACAACAATCAATCTTCTCAAATGGTAAACCCATATCCTTCAAGAGCCTCTTACTTTGATAGAAATTTTCTGGTGCTGTGTTCTCTTTAGGTAGGGCCCGTTTGAACTACTTTGCAAATTTATTGTACACTTTCTTACTGACTTTGCCTTCAGTTTTGATGGACAACATCTGAGCATTGAATGATAATTGTGTCTCAGTATCATAACCAGGAAACAGCTTCTGATCGACAGATTTAAGCATCTAAAAAAATCTCTGCGAACGAGGATTTGGTTCCTCTTCCATGTGGTGACCACCCAAACCAGACTCATCAATCATCGTATGATAGCTTTGGAATTCATCCACCGGTGTCTCAGAGCATGGAATAGATGAATCACGGCTCGAACCACCAATCTCAAATCTCTCACCTCCACTGCTACGAAACTGATCATAGAAGGCAACCACTGTTTCAAGATTATGATTCCACCGAGTTTCGCCATGTACAGTCCAATTGTAATAGTATGGAGTAAAACCAGACATCACGAGATGAGTTAGAACCTCATCAATGCTCAAAAATCTCTTGTTACCGCACTTTTTTTTTGAACAAGGACATCTAATCTGGACATTCATATCCATGCAGTGTGGATTACTAGAGGCAAACGCAGTAAACTCATGAATTTTCTTGTAAAATTCAGGGTTGATCGATCCTTGTATCAGACGAGGGATTTCATACATCCAACGACGATCAGGGAGTTCCATCTGATTTAAATTAAGAATATACCACATTAGAATTATAAAAAAATTCGCCAGAGTTTCGACTATAAACAAGCATATTCGATTTTTTAAAACAAAAAAATCCAATATATATAATCAAACATCAATTACACATAAAAATTCTAACAAATTAAATTAGGATTAAAATCTCCAATAAAAATAGATATATTCATAAATAATTAATGTACAACATGCAAATAATATTAAACTTAAACGGTAAAAATGTAAAAACGTACGGTCAAATTGAAGCAACGAGCACAATGTGACAATGGACCCGAACGATTACAACCAACACGTTGAAATAATATAATTCTTCACATTTCTAAGATTTTTTAAGGTTTTGGGGGTAAATGTTTCGTGAATGAAAACGAAAGAAGAGAGCAGTGGCTGATCTATATTCGAAGTTTAGCGACCGCTTTTTTTAATTTACTGACCGAAAATTTGGTCGCTAAATGTAAAAACCGAATCGGGCAATAACTGCCCACCTACCCGCTTTCGGTTTTTAATTTTACCGACCGAAAAAGCGGTCGCTAAAATAAAAATAAGTTACCGACCGCCTAATCGGTCGGTAATATTGTTGACTAATATTGACTGACAATATTACCGACCGATTTGGCGGTCGGTAACTTATTTTTATTTTAGCGACCGCTTTTTCGGTCGGTATTTTCGTTGGAAAATTTAGGATTTGACCAGTAGTCAAAATCGGTCGCTAATCGATCAAAAATCGGTCGCTAATTAATTATTTAGCGACCGATTTAAGTCGGTCAGTAAAAAGCGATCGCTAAATTCCGTCTTTTTTGTAGTGTATTCAAAGGACAAAGTTATATATATAGAGAGAGAGAGAGAGAGAGTGAGAGAGAAAATTTACAAGCACGTCGTGACCCCTATTTATGCTAACCTTTCCATGCTACAGATGTCTCTCAAGATAAGATATCATGCTTTTTTCAGCACGAACAAGCTTAATATTGGACGCCATGTTGGGCGACATCGCACCCAACATCGGGCGAACAGTCTTGCTAAGTTGATTCTAGTGATCAAATCTTGTACAGGGAGGTGGAGGTGGCAAGCAACAAATGTTGTTCGCCACTTGTAGCACATTTTGGCGAATTTTGCAACACTTTTAACCCTTTTAAGCTTGCAGGTTAATTGCTCATACCAATAATATACTAATCTCAAAATTATTAAATTTGGCCAATATTTGATACATAAACTTCTATGTGTTCACAAATTTATAAAAATTTATTTTTAGTTATTTTTTAAATTAAATAACCAATATACCTATTAATTCTCTTTTTTTTTTATCTCTCTTATCACTCTATATCTTTTCATATATCCATTTCTGTACTACTTAAATTAATATATTAGTTATTAGTTTTGAAAAGAAATAATTCGAAAGTTGATGTTGTATAATAGTACATTGATAACGGGAAGCCGTTTTTTTTTTTTTTTTATTTATATTTGGCATATGGATATTAATATTTTTTAAAAGTATATTTCTAATTATTTTATTGATAGAGCTGCAGATTGAGGCCACATTTAATAATTTTTACACAAAAAAATACGAAAAAACACATAAATATAAATTACTCCATTTATTTAAATTTTTTTAGTTCTTTTAAAAGGTAAAGCCCGGTCGGAGATTTTAGAAAGGACCATTCCCATAAATATATTCATGACGGAGCCGGTCAGAATAAATTTTTAGATTCTTTTATCCTAGAAATTAAGGACTAAAAAGATGCATGACTTGATTGATTGATCTTACTTTTTAAAAATTTTTGTTAGTACTAAAAACGTATTGTTTTCAAAGGTCGTAGGTCAGTCACAGGTTTTAAAAATTGACATTTTCAGTTAAAAGTTTATGACAGCGCATGGTTGGAACTTCTTTTTAACTTCTTTCACTTAGGAAAGAGAATACAAATACATTACTCTTTAGGTAATTTTTACTTAGGAAAAAATATAAAAAATTTATCGACTTTATTTTTTAAATTTTTAATAGTTGATCAGGCCAGTCTGAAATTTTTAAAAATATTATTCTTAATAATATTCTTTGGATGAACTTATAGATTCACTATCTAAGAGAAAATTTAAAATAAGTTAATAAAAAAATCAAACTTTAAAATAGGTTCACCTGCACACACAAAAAAAAAAATTATTTGAACATGCACACAAAATTATTTACACAAAAGATAGAAAATGTTTGTACAACAGACAAAAAATTATTTGCACAATAGATAAAAAAATTCATTTGCACAACAAGCCAAACTAGTTTGCACAAATTATTAATTCTTTATTTCGCATAAGATTTATTCTTACAAATTTTAAATTTAACTTTAGCAAGAAAACTGTGCTCTTGCACGTCAATTGATCTATCCATCTTCCTTTTACTTTTTTATTATTAATTAAGTACTATTTTCCTGGCTAGCTAGGAATTGGATGCATGCATATGAATGCCAGTTCCCTTGATCAATTTTTTTCATGTATGGATACTTTTCTTTGGACATTTAATAGTTGGCATTTTCTTGAACAAATTTTAATTACTTTTTGTTTATTTTGCTCATCAGACCAACTAAAGGTTATCTTAAATTGTCGCATTACTTTTTTAATTAGAAGATGCCACACGTGAATAATTTTGTCCCTAACTATGTAAATTGCTTAATTTTAGTTGGTAATTCTACATTTTTATGTATATAAAATGTGTAAAATGTAATGAAAAATTATACTCCCTCCGTCCCAGAGGTGTTTTCACCTTTGGGAGTGCACATTTCTTAAAAAAAGTAGGATGATGTGTAAAGTTATATTATTAAAATAATGAGATTAGTTGGATTGAATGTAAAAGTAATGACACTTTATGTAAATATGTGAATATTGTGAGGAAAGTTAAAGTAATAGTTTACATTTATAGGGTGTGAAAACAATTATACGACGGAGTGAGTATTATTAAAAGAATGAAATTTGTTGAATTAAGTGTAAAAATAATGGTATTTGGTGTAAATATGTGAATATTATGAGGATAAAGTAAAAGTAGTTATTTCTATTTATAGTGTGTGCAAATTAAGTGTTATGAGACGGACCGAAAATGAAAGTGTGCAAAATGTTTAGTGAGAGACGAATTATTTATTAATTACAAAACTAAACTCCTAGATTAATATGAAAAATTAAAGGGAATTTTTAATTTTATATAATACTTCATCCGTCCCAAATTTATTTTCATACTTTTGCTTAACACACATTAAAAAATTGTCATATAACTTTTTTAACCAATCAAAATGAGTTATAATTTTAGTATATAAAGTGGTATAATATGAATATTATTGAGTTTTATTTTCTTTTTAAGAATATGTAGATATACAATTGGAAGAAATCAAAATAGATGGTGCAGAAACATTGCTATAGTATTGTAAAAAATTTAATAATGTAGACGCAATTGTTAAGGTATTGTAAGAAACTCAATAGATTTTTAGTAGTGATAGATTTTTTATCTGGATTTTCGGCATTGAGTCGGTAATGATTCTTGAATTGTAATAGCGCAGACACGATTGCTATAGTATTGTAAGAGACTCAGTAGACAGATATATTATTCAATAGTATAGACACAATTTATATATTATTATAAAAAACACAAGAGTATCGATTCTTATTTAATAGTATTGATTGGAAAATTTAAAAAATTCATGAACAACAATAATAAAAAATAATTAAACAGTGACATGTAAAGTATTGGAAGATACCCAAAAGTACAGATTCATATGCAAAAGTAATATCGCAACTCATCAAAAATACATTGACCAAAAAAATTTTGTTACAGTTGTGAACGGTAAAAAATTAGTTAAATAAGTGATGAACAGTAGTAAAGAAAACTAATAACAATTAATTTACAAAGGAATAAAATTAATTTAATATGAAAATTAAATGAAAGTATAAAATTTAAAAAGTGAGGGGACTTAATTCACTTTCCTAACTGTATTGGGACTTTTTTAGAAAAAATATAAAATTATGGGACTAAATTGATTTCTTTAACTAACTTGGGACTATTTGAGAAAAAATTAGAAAGTTACGAGACTAAACTGATTTTCTTAACTAAGGTGGCATTATCTGAGTAAAAGTATAAAGTCATTGGGACCAAAATAGCTTAAATTTTTTAAAAACTTCTATAGGTTGGAGGTTTCTTTAGAATCTTTTGGAGGTCTCTTTTAGATTTGAACTCTCTTAGTTCTTCTTGAATTTATTAGGAGTTGAATTAGGGCTTGACGGGTTGGATTTTATCTAGACAAGAAAGGAACTTTAGTTAATCGATGATCAAGAATGAAAAAGAAAAAGACTTAGGCTCCATTTGGATGGGTGGATTTGAAATTCATGGATTTCACACACAAATAACCACTCTCTCCATGAATTTACAAATACTTGGATTCATTCATTTACAAATCCATCCATCCAAAAGGAGCCTTAGAGTTTGTTTCAAGTTCAAGATGAACTCAACTTTTCTCCTTAAAGTGGTAGGAACTTAAAGATGGACTAAGTTTCCTCTTAAAGTGGTAGAAAAACATGAAGATGGGCTAAACTTCCTCTAGGAAAATTTTAAGATGGACTAAGAGCTCCTACGGAGGGAAGGGAATGGGAGAAGAAATTTTCTTCTCCCTTTATAGAGTGCATGGCCGAGAGGGAGACAGTGTGGAGAGGTGTGAGGATTGTTCATCATATATAGCATGGTATTTGTAGAAGAAAAATTATGGTCATTACCCAAATATTAAAAGAAAAGGTCAGTATCCAAAGGTTAAAAGTGCATAAGTAATTCCCTAAATGGGGAGCTATGTTCTTGACTTTATAAAAGTTATAATCATCGAATTTTCTTGTTCATGGGCAATTATTGTAGTAGTCTATATTGTGAGACACGATATCGCCGAAAACAAATAATTTTTTGTTGAATTTTGGGTTAAAAAATTTATCATTTCCTTCAGTAATTATTAGCTATTTAAGGACATCAACATTCTTATTTAAAATTTATATTTCGTTCAATTCATAAATTTAGCATTTAATTTGATTAATTATATGTGATTATTACGTCAAAGGCCTTAGTTTCGGTTGAAACCACTAAGAAGGCCACTACTATTCCTTAATAACAAACAGAGCCATTTTACCTCATTAGCACCCCCAATTGAAACAGATAATAACAAAATTGCCCCTTTCTTTATCTTCATTCTTGAAGGATTTCATTGACACATATCTCATCCACAGAATTCCTATCTCATACATTAATTTCAAATTTCAAATTTAATTTTGTGCTATCTTTCAATATACTCATTCAGATCTTTCAATTTTACAAATGTCTAATTGCATCATATTTCAATGGAGGAGGGTCAGTTGATTTTGGGGATTAGTGTACAATGGTGATTTTGGGGGCGACGGCTTGGGGTTCCGACGGAGGAGGGAGACGACGGCTCGAGCAAGGCTTTGCGATTTGGGAGTTCTAGGTTTTTGTTCAAAGCCTCTGTTTCACCGGAATATGGAAACAACGACCACCATGTATCAGTGATTTTTGGGTTTCTTTGATTTTGGGGGTTTGTTCACCTCGGTTATTACGGGGGCGACTGCTCGGGGTTCCGACGGAGGAGGGAGGCGACGACTTCAGCAAGGCTTCGTGATTTGGGGGTGATAGGTTTTTGTTCAAAACAGAGCTTTTCGACGGACGTGTGGGCTTTGTGATGTACAGTCATTGAAATGGCGATGGGACCTAATCCATGGCCAGAGATGAAGAACTTTGCATCTACGCTTTACAGAATTGCATTTTCCGACGATTCGCACACTACAACAAAAAAAGGATTTCCCGACACTAAAAAGTGCCTCGATATATATTTTGTTGAGGCACTTATGATTTTTGGGACACTTACCACATATGCCTCCAAGTACTGTGTCCCAATAGAGTTAGAGACACTTTTTAAGTGCCTCTAACTTAATAGCTATCTAGGCATTTATATATGCCTCCAGATTGAATCTAAAGACACATGCAAGTGTCCTTTAAAAGATATAAGAATCAGGTGATAAGTATATAATGACAATTATTTGTGTCTTCAAATGAAATATTAGGGCACTAATTTATGTCTTAAAATGAATATGGCGACACATATGCGTAGCATTAAATTCCCATTTATGCCCCTAAATTAATATCATGAGGCACTTGTTTGTGTCTTAATGTGTTTGCATAGGGCATTTGTTTGTCCATTTAGATAAAACTAGAGACACTTTCATATGTAGTATTAAAAAATTTGTGAATCAAATTTGTATATTAAGGCACTTGAATGTACCTTTTGACCCAGATCTATGTGTTCCCATATTCAACATAAACACGATCATATCTAGCTACAATAATAAATAGTACTATACATGTCAAAAAAATGTATTCTCAATTAAAATCAAATGCAAATTTATTATTATAAAATATGTATTGTCATTTAACAGCTAAACAATCAAAACAATCCAACTGGTGACTAGGCATAAAATTCACAACTTATCCTTAACGCCAAAATACACAAGAAAAATTAAATAGAATCTTAGCACTGTTTCTACAGAATACAAATTATAAGAACGACACAATCTATATTTGAAGGTTCCTTTAAGGTTGAGTGTTCTTGTTCCCACGAATTCTTGCATCAATATTCATCTTCGTCTGAGCTGCAAATTATATGATGCGAAACTTCAAACTGCATACAAGATAAATATAATTCAACATCATAAATGAAACAAACTAAGGAAAGAGCAAAGTAGCAACAGTGAGGTCCTCATTCAAATGTGGTTGCTACTTGCTAGGAAAGAATGCAAATAATGGATTTTCTGAAGTTAACATATAAAAGGACATATTCATATTACTATTAGAAATAAAAATGAGTATTTAAATATTAATTTTTAAAAATTAGGAGCTTTTAAATATTGGGTGGGGTAAAAAAATATAATAATAGTTAATAGATAAGTTCTATCTGTTATTTATAGGGGTGTAGAATTCTAATTTTAAAACCCAAAGTAAAATGAGTTTTAGTTTTCAAAATCTAAAATCCAAATTTTTAAAATTCAAAAAGGACACTATCTTGGAGTTTTGGAATAATTTTCCCAAAATATATAGAAACTGAGGTCCTCTGGAAACACAAACAAATACATTCAACTTACTCAAATGCATTACCTTCTAGATACATCACAATTTTCTTAGCAATATGTTCTTTCACAGTATTTGCTAAAATAGCCAACATACACCCAAAACTCTCTAGAATTCTTGGGTATGCATAAAATGGTTTGAAGTGTAAGCTGAGTAAATAAAAAAAATGCAGAGCACTTGGACCATATTAATTCTATTGGTACACACACAAATCAGGAAACAGATAATTATGAAGTATCAAACACAGATGAAGAACCACAATGCTACAATGCAAAAAATTTAACATATTCTTTCATAATACACTGGAGTGATGCTTTGACAACAAACAAGAAAAAGCCAGCAGTAGCCTCTATTAGTCATCATAATAAATAAAATAAGCAGAGCAACATAATGTGAATATAGGATGGAAGTTACGCACCC
Organism: Prunella vulgaris; assembly: GCA_026898435.1. Classification (NCBI taxonomy): domain Eukaryota; kingdom Viridiplantae; phylum Streptophyta; class Magnoliopsida; order Lamiales; family Lamiaceae; genus Prunella; species Prunella vulgaris. The sequence goes on from JAPKLY010000060.1 coordinate 649,019, forward strand.
TGCAAATGCCACAAATATTTGAATGTGGTTTCATTGTTTCAATATTGCCATCCAACTGTTGTTTCCAGTCAACTAGGACTGTCTCATCCTGTCATGTTTAAAGAAAACTCACAGATTCAATTATAAATTTAAGAAACAAGATCATATACAAACCAGAATTTTAATTACTTGCAAACTCTATATGGTTACTTTGTTTGGAAATATACGTCTGATCTACTTTAGTATCATTGGAGTTTCTTTACTTTTACCATGCAATCTGCCAAAATTATCCTGCAAACAAAACATACTACCTTCAGATTTCGAAAAGGCGAGAACACAAAAATATCCTCTTTTAGAATTTGAATGGTTTAGATATCAAAAATTTTAGTCATTCATGCTATAATGCAGATAATGAAATATGAAGTATATAATTCTACCCGTACAAAACTCAAACTCCCAGGTAAATTAGCAAAAAAGCTGGCAAACAATAACTAATATCCAAGTTCACTTAATTGGACATACCGGGAAAGTAAGGTCAAGCAATGCAATTTGGTTACTTCCAACCTGTTTAAACACAAGTTTGTATATTGTCACTTGTTTATCATTCAATCCAGCACAAGACCTGTATTGATATAAGTATAGAATTGTGAAAAAATTGAATCATGATATTACATGACCCTATAATATAAATAATTCATGCTACTTAAGAATTATTAAAGTAAAACAGAAATGTTTGAATTTATAAAACCAAGTAAAAAAAACAGTCACAAAGTATTGATATAACAACCCATGTTAAGGAAATAAACAAAATTATGAAATTAATACTATATACCATTTTATAGGAAGTTAATTTGCTGAAGAAGAAGAAGAAGACAAGGGCACTAAGAAAGAAAATGCAATTACCAATCCTGCAAAGTTGAGAAAAGTAGAATTTGGTAATTGTGTTTTATCAAACTAGTGACAATTAACATAAATGAACATCTTAATGGGTAACACAGTCCATAATTTCTTGCTCTGTTCTTAATTTTTTATTCTCAAGGGCATGTTGCTTACATTAAAATAGCAGACTCTCATTATTAATTTTTGTATAGAGTTACCTAATTGATTTATATCTTCTAATAATTAGAGAAAGCAACTAAGTTTACATCTGATCAAATAAATATATAGCATATAATTGATCAATTACTGTGCAGTTATTAAATCAAACTCCAAATTCAATTGCAAACTTTATATTTCTGCTGTCTATATGAGAAAATTGAGAGAGAAATCAGAATTCAAATCATACATCTAACCACCTAATAAAATTAAGTATTTAACCATAAATTGAAACTAATTCAATGAATAGGAATTCAAAGTAAACTGTATTTAAGGGACGTACAATATACCACCGCTAATCGTGCCGCTCCCATTGGTTGAGCCTCTCACCACCGTAGGCCACAATCGCGTCATTTTTATCAGAAACGCATAAGTATTGTGATGACGCCGTCTGGACTGCCTCACAATTCTGTTGCGATGCTCAAACCCAAGTCCGGCACAAATCCCGCGCCTCTGTTGCAGTGCTGCATAAAGAAAACCTCTTCGCAGCATTGACTCTCCACACACCGGCCAGAAATCCTGATGCCAACGACTGCGACCCATACACGAGTCATAATTTCCACAATACCATCTCGCTGAACTGATTGATTGTTCTTTTATCTGGTGCGTATAGGGTTTCTTTTAGTGATATGAAATTGGGGAAAATGGAAAAGGTGAAATGAAGTTTTAATTTTAAAATTTTATTTCTAATAAAATTAATGGATATAGGCGGGAACTAAGAAGTGCCCCCAACAAATAAGTATAATAAATAAATTTAGTTAAGTGTCCTAATATAATTATTAGAGACATTAAATGATAAATGACCCAAAATTTGTGTCGTAATATCCATATTTTGTTGTAGTGGCAGGAATTTTCCACCTGGGTTTCGGAAGAGAGAGTGTGCGACGATTTCAGGCGGTGAGACGGCAGTTTTTGGAATAGAGAGAACGGCTAAGTTGGCTTCGAATAGAAATCCGGTGAAGTCTGTGGACGGCGACAGATATGGGTGAGCAGCTGCTGTGAGATTCTGGCGATATATGTTGTTAACGGCGAATAGTGCTTGCGATTGTACGTCGGTTTCAGGCAAGGCATCGACTTGAGGCGGTTAATCGAACGTTATGGACAGCATGAGAGGTTTTTTCGATTTTGCTTTTTTTATATTTGTACGTTTTTAGGTTTCTATTTCTAATTTTTGCAATGGAGACATATCAGACTTTAGCCTCTCTAAAACAACAGCTGTTAAAATCATTGAAACCCAAAAAATTGCACTGCTCGTCTTCCATTTTCCAGTCTGTATTATTCTAAAATCAGGCTTTTAGTCGACGTGCATTCGTTCCATTTTCGAGACTTTTCTAGCTTGGATTGAGTTGAAGCTCCATATGAGGAAGTATGCAGGCTTTTATTTTTATGTACATGTCTTTGTTTGGTTATTGTCGTGTTGAAGCTCAATTTTGAATTTTTGAATTCTGCTTACTGTAAATGAGATTATAAGATGAAGGGAATAATGTAAATGTGTGTTGCTGGAAAATTACGATGAATGTGAGTCTTTATCAATAGTACACTAATTTGTTAAACGGTACATACGCATGATCGATAGTACACTTCACCGGAATTATGATCGGCAAATATCGCTGATAACCAAAGGTAATAATGAGATGTGACCTGCACATTACACGATGTGACGTGAACAGTGACACACGTCACATCAATCGTAGCTTTTGTCAGTGCAATAATTGCTCAAATAGTACCCGAGGTACAATTAAATGAATTATAGTACACTTCTTCAGTCACAAGTACAAACATTATGTCAATGGTACAAAAAAATACTTTTTCGCCTTGGTTGTAACAATTAAAAGTAGGTGGTCTTATGTGTGGTTTGAGTATACTATTTGACCCTAGGTGTAAGTCTCCCTAATTATATTAGTGTTAGGTGCTCTTTGTTTAGTTTTTCATTTGTCGGTAAAAATTATTTAAGAATATCAATAAAAATTGAAATTGGGTGGGTTTCTACAAATGCCAAATTCTGTTGATCAGTTTCTTTCATGTAGATATCTTGATCACTTTTCTTTTGATTTTTAATAGTTTTCATTTTCTTGAACAAATTTTAGTTACTTTGTGTTTACCGGGGACAAGGGGTGCGCAGCACGATCAGAGTCTAACCGGTAGATTATGGTGACCATATGTGCCTGGCCCACACAAGCCACACTGTCCTCCACAACATATAAATACCACAACTCAGAAGCTGAAGAGAGAAAGAGTGGATTCCATAGAATCAGTATACCATTACCACACAAAACTGTATCGCCAAAAGATACACAAAACTTACATACGCGGCGACGCATAATGCCTCGTCAAAATTTTGTCCTGCGCTTTGATTGTAATTTATAACAGCTTTATTAGCTTATAATTACAACATCCTTTTAAAGTTCTAGTCCTTGCAATATAAGGAGTAGGCAAATTTGTTGTCTTTATCATTTTATTTCGTGTTTATCCTGCTTGATTAATTGTTGTCTATATTCAACAATATCTTCACCATTGTTACAGGTCCAACAAATGGCGTCGTCTGTGGTAAACCTCCACTAAAATCACCCACAATCTCTGAAATTAGCCCAGTCTCCTCAGAAACTTTCAAATCATCAAGTTTCTAAAGCTTGGAGAGCCCATATCTTTTCCCAGCTCGCTTTCTTATCCCTTCTCATCCTTTCGCCTCCATGGTAAAGTTAAAACACGCCGCACATTGATTAGGGTCATATTTGCATCTATTTGTGCTCATTTATAGATAAATTTCTTGAGTTTTACATGTATTTAGGGCCTTAATTTGATTAATTGTGCTTGATTCTCAAAATATTAACATTGTGAAAATATTATAGGAATTTGAAATGAATTAATAAGATAATTGATTAATTTATTATTTTGATCAAATTGGAATGTTACTACACTCATTTGCCTTATTGACAGCTTATCCATGGGGCCAACGTGACTATTTCCACACATTGAGTCCTTCACACCACTCAAACCCAGCTGGAGTCCACCACACCATCGCCAATTTGCAACCACTGGAAGACATTTACAGCTACCTACAGTTCAACCACTCACACTGCTCACAGCCTGTTGCCGTCTCTAATTGCTGCTGAAAACCAGAAACTACAAGCCGTAGTGTTGGGTCACGCTCCATTCGCACCACGTCTCACGGTTCGGTTCCGGACCTGGGTTCAGGCCACCCGCCAAGGTGGACTCTTCACCGGTGTTGAAAGAACGGCGGCCAAGGCCCTTCGGAAGAGGCTGCACACCAACCACAGGCTATTGCGCTCCAACGGAACTAGAGGATTTCAAATTTCATCCACATCTGCAAAGGGGGCAGCTTGTGGCTTTTAAAGGAGGCGTCCAATTCTGCCTTAGGGTTGGAAACAAGGATGGGCCACATCCACTAAATGGGCCAAAACCCATTGGGCCCAAACCCAACATTCTCCACCTTTTTTGCCATTACCATCAACACCGGAATCCAACGGGTTTTCATCATCACCCTACACACATACACACACACAAGCATACACATGCACACACAAGCACACACACAAAGGCGTACCAAAACCTGCACAAACACAAAGTTAGTACACACAACCTGCAAAAAACACAAAGTTAGTCCATGTGATAACATAAAGGACACAAAGTCACACATTCATGCAATTGACACAAAGCAATAAAACATGAAGCCACATAGATAAGAATCACAAAGATCCAAATCACACAAACCTAGTCACAAAGACCCTAGTCACAAAGACCTATGCTCCACCTCAAATGGAACAACCTAGACACACAGTCAATAACACAGAGTACACAAAGACTCAAATACCACAAAGGCCGTTGCTCCACCTCACAAAGAGCAACAATGACACAAAGTTAAAATACCACTAAGCAACAGAGACTCACAGACTCTAAGCAACAGTGATAAACAAAACCACAAAGGCATAAGACCACAAAGACACGCAATCCACAAAGGACAAGACCACAAAGGCATGAAACCACAAAGGCATAAGACCACAAAGGCATAAGACCACAAAGGCATGCAATCCACAAAGGATAAAACCATAAAGGCATAAGACCACAAAGACATACATACAATCCACAAAGGATAAAACCACAAAGGAATAAAACCACAAAGGCATAAGACCACAAGGGCATAGCACACAAACCACACAAAGAGTTAAGTGCACGTAAACACACAAAGGTTTAAAACACATCAGCTAATTGCTCCTCACAAGAAGCCACATTAGCACACTCATCCTTTTGATTTTTCCTAGGCTTAGAGCACTCCCTAATAAAGTGACCGGTGTCACCACAATTAAAGCACCTTCTAACCTTAGGCTTCCTAGCATGCTTACCCCCATTCCTCCCCCTAACATGCATAACCTCCCCCGAGCCATTACCACCCCCATTTTGTTTCAACTCCATCTCCTTGCTCTTTAAGCCATTGACCACAGTCTCTAGAGTAACATTGTCCCTACCATACTTAATAGCAGATTTCACATCACAATAAGAATCAGGTATAGCATTTAGCAAGACAATGGGGGTGTCTTGAATTAACTTAGTGAACACATCTAAGTTCTCATCAATGTCTTTACTGAGATCAAGTTTGAACCTAAAAAACTTTTCAAGTAAGAACAACTTGTTAGGCAAAGAGGTTTCATTATAAAGCTCTTCGAGCTTATCCCACAAATCTTTAGCCAACTCAAAAGTTCCTACCTTTCTAAGCACAGTATCAGACAGATTCAAGACAATAGTAGACAAAGCAAGTTCATTCAACTCAGATTTTTTATCATCAGACATGACAGGGGGGTACGAGCTATCCACAGCTTTGAAAACACGTTGTTGTATCAAAATACACTTCATTTCTTGTTTCCAAATGCTAAAATTAGCTTTACCATTAAAGGGGGCCAGAACATACACATGAGATTGAGCAGCCATATCACAAAATCACGAAGGAGAAACTATTGCAAACACAAAGATGCAAAAAACAGATTTAACACACAGCGGAAAGGCACAAGATAAAGACCACAGAGCACAACAAACAAGCACGAAAAGTGAGCACGTAATTCCAGCAGTTAGAACCGCCACAAGCGGCAATCTACGTAAAACAGTAAATAGAAGAGTTACAGCCGCTTTACCAGAGCGAGATCCTAAGTGAGGGCCTCAAAACGCCCAAAAGACAGCAACACACTCCCGAGAAATGCAATCCACAGATATGCAATCTCCAGGACAAACCTAACTCAACTACTCACCTTTACTGCAACTCGCAAGCTTGTTAGCAACTCAAGGTATATAATAAAATTGCTCCAGTACTAATTTGCAGATTTAACAAAATCGACAGAGGGGCAAACTAATTCTGAAAAATTACCAAACCCAAGGTCACAATTTAAATCACATATAGACAGTACAATAGCAACACGGAGGAAACCCTTACCAAACCTTACCTGACTTACCTTCGGCCGGGGACGGCGGTGAACAGGACTCAGGCGGCAGCGACGGAGGACAGCCTGCCTTCTCAGCAGCGACGTACAGAAGCTATGGGCAGCAGCGACGGCGACTCCAGGCGCACAGCAGGGCTCCGGCGGATGAATGGACAGCCTCCAGGCGCAGCAGCTTCAGGCGGCGCAACTCTAGGCACGCAGTGCTACTCTGGCGGACGGCGCACAGTGGCTGAAGAAACAGGAGGGACGTGCTTCAGGAGCACCAGCGTGACGGTGCAGCTCCAAGCGACTCCAGTGGCACGACTCCAGGCGGCGGTGCAAAGCTACACCTCCAAGCGCGACGGCTTAGGCACTTCGATCCGAGAACAACACCTACGAACCCAGCCCTAACAAGCCCAAACAGAGACAACGAAGGGACCCATGGCTCTGATACCACTGTTGGGTCATGCTCCATTTCCACCACGTCTCACGGTTTGGTTCCGGACCTGTGTTCAGGCCACTCGCCAAGGTGGACTCTTCACCGGTGTTGAAAGAACAGCGGCCAAGGCCCTTCGGAAGAGGCTGCACTCCAACCACAGGCTACTGCGCTCCAACAGCACTAGAGGATTTCAATTTCCATCCGCATCTGCAAAGGGGGCAGCTTGTGGCTTTTAAAGGAGGCGTCCAATTCTGCCTTAGGGTTGGAAACAAGGATGGGCCACATCTACTAAATGGGCCAAAACCCATTGGGCCCAAACCCAACACGTAGAAGTCGCGCCTCTGCTGTCGAACATCTGTAGCCTCCTCGATTCGTCACCGAAAACAATCGGAAATGACCACTTGCAGCTCCGCCAGAATTCGTACCTAAAATTTGTCCGATGCCGGAACCTGCAACCGTTAAACCGCTGCGCCGCCTTTCCACTGTCTGTCGCACAACCGAATTGCACCACCACATCGTCGGAACAAGCACAGCTTCGCCTCTGTCTTCGCCGATTCACAGAAACCGTCCGCTCCACTCTGGTATGAGGAAAGAATTACTTGGGCCCAATTCATATTTAAGCCCAAACTCTTATTTTCTATTTCAAGTTGTTAAAGCCCAAGTTCCTTATTCAGCTAGTCCATTTGGAGGATATATATATATATATATATATATATATATATATATATATATATATATTTGGAGGAACACGCTGGTGATGACGCACGCCATTAGGGCAGTAGTTTAGGAATTAGGCTTTTGGGTAGAAATAATAGAAATTAGGGATTGAGAATAATATTTTTCTTTAATTTTTATTTATTAGTAGGATTAATATATATTTAATTGCAGTTATTTTCAGAATACTTGGAGATTAGTTTGAATTTCAATTTAGTTTTATGCAAATTATTTTCTTTCAATTTATTCTTAGTAGTACCATGTTCATTCTTTTCATATTGATGTTAGCTTATTGGGAAAAATATTTTTTTAGGACCGTAATTACATGGTAGTTGGAAAAGTAGGACAATATATTTTCGGGCTTGGAAAAGTAGGACAATATGTTTTTAAGTTTGGAAAGTAGGACAATATGTTTTCAGGCTTTTTGTTATCCTAAATGGTGTCTACACGCAAGTGTACGTGATCATTATCGTCGTGACAAGATGACCAAGTTTATTATTTATCGAACTCAGGTAGATGGGAGATTGTAAGGTATGATTGTTGTTCAAATTCGAAATTAAACAAACCAATAAAAGGGGAATTGGTATCTATGTCTACTAGCTCGTCAAGAAAGTAAACTACCTATCACCTTGATGTGCAAAGTGAGCAAGTTGTGAGAGTATGTTTTAGTGTACTATCCTATGTTTCACATGGTGTGGTATCACTTAATCATGCAATGAGCTATTGTACAATCAATTGGCAAGCCTCTCTAACATGCAAAGGTCTCCCTAGATACATATTAGAGCCTCTAATTGTTCTTTCTATTCACTAAGGATAATTCTCACTATCTCAGGAGTTTTATCAAACACCTAGCATGCATTGGCCTAATAACAAGAAGAATTAGGAAAACAGCCCAATTCTCATATGAGACTAACTCCCTAATGGCCCAATTAAACAATTATGCATTCCAAGCATTCATTCAAACCATCAATATAGAGAATTGATCATACAACATCTCGTAGCATTCATAAGATCAACATTAACACCACATTACTCCATAGGAATCATACACTAACACATAAAGGAATTAGCCCATGGCTAATTTGGAAAACAAAAGAGTAATTGAATTAACTATAATCATCATAATGCTGGGATTTAATAGAGAATACAAAATCTTACCTATTACAATGGAAATTTGAAAAATACTAATTACCTCCAAAAGCTAATAAATGATCCGTCAATGGAAAATGAATTCAAACAGTAGAAATGTAGCCCTAGTTGAGACGAGAGTGCAGCAACAAACGGATCGACGATCCGAACGGTAGATAAAAAGTTATCGAAGAAATAGTATGAAGAAATCTAAGAGACCCAACTAGAAACTACCTCTAACTTCTAAAAATCTAGAGAGAGATTATGATGACGTATGTAATCTAAGAGAATGAAAGTCTAATGAGAGAATAATGAGAGAGTGTCCATGGAAATCTGATATGGAAGTATATAAAGTACCCTTAGATCATTTACCAAGATGTCCTTCATTAAAACGCATAAAAATACGAAAATAACCCTGAAATCTGGATTTTGTGCATGGCTGCCGACCAAAGGTATAGTGGCTACCGATCAAAGTCGACAGCCTGATCGCGCAAGGTCCGTCTCTACCGATCTCCAACATGCTGGCTGCCGATCTTGCTCGGCAGCTTGGTGCTATCGAGTTTGGTCACGCGTTCATGTGCGTGGGCCCTCGTCTGCTGAGTCAGTCAATGGGCGCGCGACTTCAAGTCAGGTGCTGCCGACTTGCTTGTACGTGGTGCCGGTTTGGGTCCTTAGCTCGGGCAATGCTCGACTTTCCTTATTTTTGTCATATCTTGTGTTCTAGAACTCCGATTGACTCGATTCTTCTTCTGTTGCGACCCTCTCTTCAAGCTCTTCAATATGGAACATCAATTGTTTCTATTGACTCAACTCCAGAATAAAGGACTTTTCTCGATCTTGCTCGTTTCTTCTTTGTTTTGCTCGTTTTCACCTATAAACACAACCTCCTAGCCAAAAAGGGTTAAATGCACAAAGTATAGCATAGTAAGGTCAAATATGAACATAGTATCACCAAAATCATATAGAAATGAATGTTAAAACATACAATTATGACCCTAATCACACACCCAAACTAGATTGTTGCTCAGCCTCGAGCAACGAAGCGATAAGATAGGGGAATAATTGTATCAATGAAGCATCAAGTACAAGATAAATGTCATAGAACCATCACTCAGTATCTAGCAAATCTAAGATACAATATCATCCACTTAACTATCAAAATCAAATTAAATAGCACAATATCAAGTCAATGAGTCATGATCCTCACAAGATACGTGTTTAGCTCAAAACTCAAGTGTTTAGGCTCACTCATACATCACACCACATACACATACTACCATAGGCTTGGCTCAAGTCTACATTCTCCACCACTTGTAATGACAACTTATTCACACATCAATGAGGACTTTAATGGTGGTAGTGTTGGCTCTTTGGTAGGGAAGGAACATATAGATAAAAGTGACTAAGTATGATTAGTAAATCATAGAAGGAATCAAAGTAAAGATCATTCACCTCTTCATGCTATTTTGCATCTTCTAATCACACTTTCAAGAATCAATCTTCTCTTTCTTGAACTTTTTAGCCATTTACAACAAAAGTCAAACTTGACCATAAATTCACAAAAAGTCAACCTTTGTCCTTAAGCTTTGCTAACACCTCCCTTTGCACATTTTCACATCAATCCATGGAAACTTGAATTTCTTTCAACCAAGGCCACCATGTTCTTCATAAAATCACCAATCTTCCTTCCTTCTTTTCACTCTACTAATCATAGGGACAAGAGATTTTCAAAAAGGAAGGAAAATGGCTTAAAGTGTGGTTAGCCAAATGAAAGGTCTATAAGCACAAAATGGTAAGCAAAGGATTATAATAACAATGGTAGGCTCATATGGCAAAGTGGCTCAATATATATCAAAGAAATGCCTCAAAACATATCATGTGAAATCTTTATCTAATGTAGCCTCAAACAAGACCAAAGCCAAGTTCTAGAGTAACATGTATGAGTGTGGAACTCACATCAAAGAAATCATCCGTTCAAGATTGAAACGGGCATAAATGGCTCAAAACTCACGGGTAATAGGTGATCAAGACTCATATCATCTCAAAAAAATGCTTATATCATCGAAATCTCAAGAATCATAGAATAAAAAATACCAAAGATCACACAAGAATCGAGAAATAAATCCATTACACCTAATCATGACTTTCAACTCATCCACACAACAATAAACATATATCATGCATTCACTGCTCAAAAGCAAACAACAATATGGAAATCAATACAAGCAAAACAAGGCCTCATCAACACAATAGGCATCAAAGCATAGGAATACTACCAAAATTAATCTAAACATAGCATTGCAATGAGAATGACGAAACGATAACATCCCCCTAAACTTTTTTGGACCAAGGGTCTAAAAAGATAGCAAAAAAGTGGAGGAAAGATCAAGCAATGCACAAAATAAGCAATACCAAGAAGTAACACCCTCAAACTTGGCTAAGCCAAGTACTTCACAAAGAGAAAGGATACAATACCTCGCCCATGGAGCAATGATATTATCAGAGCACACCTTTAACAATAAGCACCTACAAGATCAAAAACACACTCAATTAAACCAGAAATAATAAAATCCTACATAATTAAAAAAAAGTATGGTTTGCCTCCCATATAGAGCTTGGATTTAACGTCCCCTAGCCGGACGACTCTTAAGCTCAAATCAAGGTGGCTCAACATCACATAGCCTCAAATAGTTTGTCACTTCTTTTGGCATGGAATTATGGTAGAGTTTCAAACGATGCCCATTAGCATAGAAGAGTTCCCCATTTTCATTCATTAACTCGTACCACCCACTTGCACAACAATTTGATATTGTAAAGGGTCCACTCCACTTTGACTTCAATTTTCCGGGAAACAACTTGAGTCTTGAATTGAACAAGAGTACTTGATCAAGCACCTTAAAGGACTTTTCTTTTATGTTGGCATCATGCCATCTCTTGGTCTTTTCCTTGAAAATCTTAGCATTTTCATATGCCTCATCCCTAAACTCATCCAACTCAAGTAGTTGTAAAAGCCTTTTCTCCCCACACAATTTTTCATCAAAGTTCAATTACTTCGTGGCCTAATAAGCTTTGTGCTAAAGCTCAACGGGCAAATGACAAGGTTAACCATATACAATTTTGTAAGGAGAGAGGTTCAATAGGGTTTTGAAAGCCGTACGGTATGCCCATAACGCATCATCCAACTTGAGTGCCCATCCTTCCTATTAGAACTCATGGTTTTCTCCAAGATAAGCTTGATTTGACAATTTGACACTTCCGTCAATCCATTAGTTAAGGGGTGATAGGTCGTTGAGATCTTGTGCTTCACATCATACTTTACAAGAAGATTCCCTAACACCATATTGACGAAATGAGTACCCCCATCACTAATCAAGGATCTAGGCACACCAAATCGAGCAAAAATGTTCTTTCTTAAGAATTCCATCACAACTCTTGCATCGTTAAACTTAGTAGGGATTGCTTCCACCCACTTTGATACATAATCCACAGCCAAAAGAATGTATAGATACCCATGAGATGATGGGAAGGGTCCTATAAAATCAATACCCGAAACGTCAAAGACCTCTACTTCTTGAAAAATATTCAAGGCCATTTCATCACGTCATGACAACCCCCAACTCTTTGGCATCTATCGCATCATGAAACGAACATGTGACAATCCTTAAATATTGAGGGCCAATAAAAACCACTTTGGAATACCTTTTGAGCAGTCTTAATGGAGCCAAAATGTCCTCCACAAGGCAAGAAATGACAATGGGTAAGCACACTTTCAACCTCTTCATCCGGGATGCATCTCCTAATCATAGAATCTACACATCTACGATGCAAATAAGGATCATCCCAAATGTAACGACGTACCTCCTTGTAAAACCTCTTCCTCACATTAAAATTCATTCCACAAGGAATTGCTCCACTTGCTAAGAAGTTAGCAAAATCAGCGTACCACGGAGCCTCATCTTCCATCTTCAAAATTTTCTCTCCTTCAACTCTAAAAATCCGCTCATCCGGAAAGCTTTTGAGTATCTCCTCTTTCTCTTCCAAGGCCTCATCTTCTCTCACTAATCTTGATAAATGATCGGCTATCACATTTTTGCTACCCTTCTTGTCTCTAATCTCCAAGTCGAACTCTTGTAATAGCAACACCCACCTTATTAGTCGAGGTTTCCAATCCTTCTTCGCCATCAAGAACTTGATAGCCGAGTGGTCCGTGTAGACAATGGTTTTTGTCCCCAATAGATACGGATGGAACTTCTCCACAGCGTATACAATGGCTAAAAGCTCTCTCTCGGTAGTGGTGTAGTTCAACTGAATCGATGAGAAGGTCTTCGAAGCATAATAGATTGCATGAAATCTTTTCTCCCTTAGTTGGCCTAGCACCACCCCCATAGCATAATCACTCGCATCACACATAAGAACAAAAGGCTCTTTCCAATCGGGGGTGATTAAGATTGGTGCACTCACCAAAGCTTTCTTAAGTAACCTGAAAGATTTCAAACAAGCATCATCAAATTTAAAGGGAACATCCTTCTCAAGCAATCTCGATAAGGTGGAGGTAGCTTCTCAATAGCTACTACCTTAGCACGATCAACTTGAAGCCCATTAGAGGAGATGTGATGCCCAAGAACAACACCTTCACTTACCATGAAGTGGCATTTCTCCCAATTGAGCACCAAATTCACCTATTCACATCTAATTAACACCTTCTCAAGATTAGACAAACATATATCATAGGTATTGCCAAACACTGAAATCGTCCATAAACACCTCCATAATTTGCTCAATTAAACCATGGAAAATCGACATCATTAACCTTTGGAATGTAGCTGGAGCAATACATAGCCCAAAGGGCATGCGTCTCCAAGCATACGTTCCATAGGTACATGTAAAAGTCGACTTTTCTTGGTCCTCTGGTGCAATCATGATTTGATTGTAGCCAGAGTAACCATCAAGGAAACAATAATAGCTATATCCACACAAACGGTCTAGCATTTGGTCCATAAAAGGTAGAGGAAAGTGGTCCTTACAAGTTGCTTTGTTTAATTCCCTATAATCCACGCACACACGCCAACCCGTGGCCACTCTTTTAGCAATCACTCCATTATTATCTGTTAGGATATCTGTGTTAGATGTTTTGATGATATATTAAACCAAACAGCTTGTAATAGGACCAGCTGAACTTGTTAGTCAGCTGATGAGTAGTTAGGATTAGATAGGTTCGAGTGAGGGGGAATCTACCTTGCTGCCTAGAAGATCCGAAGCTATCACAGAGAAGAAGACCAGCTGAGACCTTGAGGACTTAGCCGAGTTCAGAGGACAGAAGATTGAAGCAGCTGACACTGGAGTATCGAGAGCAGATCATCAGAGGAGTTAACATCAGCTGACATCTGAAGATCAGCTGATCAGCTTAGAGCACGTCGCAGACAAGACAAGGACCATGGATAAAAGACATATTCAGACGATGTCAAGAAGACCAGCTGAGGTGCACTCCAGCAAACATGCACATCAGCTGAGGTCCAAGTATCAGCAGACTGATACACCAGCTGAGGAGACAGATCAGCTAAGGTCTTGTGCTCGGCCCAGATTCTTCGGAATCATTTCAAGAGTTGACTTGCGACATAGAAGGAAGATTCCCAGAATAGAAGATCAATCCATCAAGGGGACAAACTTGATTGATTGTAGATTGCGAAGATTGACGGGAATAAAAAAGGAGATTCAATCAATCTCAATGATTGATTGAATATGAGATAATAGGATTTCCAATTTCTAGTCTTTCCCAATGGCTAGTTATTTGACCCTATAAAATAGAGTAACAGTGATGACTTCAGGATCGGATTCACACGCATATTAAGCTAGCCGAAACTCTGTTAAAATTATCACTTACACTCAAAAACCCCATTCATACTTATCTTTTGTAAAAGCTTTGTAGAAGCTGTGAGAAGTCAATTGCGATTGAAGCGTTGACAATTTGTAAGAGAGTAGTACTCTCGAAGTGTGTAAGTGAGTAGTGAGTGAGTTAGTGGAGAGCCCCACAATTCCAGTTGGATTGTTGAGATTGGAGTAGGACATTTGTCCGAACCACTATAAATCCCTTGCGTCTTGTCTTATTTATTTCTGTTCTTTCCTTGTGCACATAACCTAAAACTGATTTTCATTAAAAATGTTTCCACACAATTCACAGCGCACTATTTTCAAATTTAGACTTCCTCCAGTAGTCTGCTGGTTTTTTGAATAAGCAAAACATTTTGAAAAAGGTTTTTGAATCCCTACAAGTCTATTCAACCCCCCCTTCTAGACTTGTTCAAAGGTATTCTTCCCTAAAACCTGCCTTTGAGACCAACAAGTGGTATCAGAGCTGTGTGTCCAAAAGACCACAGCCTGAGAAAGCTTTTGGTTGTCACCTGGACAGATCCCTGAAAATCTGTTCTTAAAAAATTTTGTGTGCATTTTATCTAATCAGTTGCAGATATGTCTTCCTACAAGAAGAGTGGATCCAAGATGAGGAAGTTGCCAGAATTCTCCATAGAAGACTATGATTACTAGAAATTCAGAATGGAGAATCACCTTGGAGCCATTCATGATCGGATGCTAGATGTTCTGGAGGAAGGGCCAATCAAGTTTTTCTGGGAAGGAGTAAGTGATGGCAAGACTCCAGAAGCTGAGATCAGCGAAAGAAGGAAGACAGAGAAGAAGAAGAGTGAACTAAACTATGCTGAAAGGAAACTCTTCAACTTAGATCAAGTGGCCAGAACAGAAATCATCGAGACTCTCTTCAAAGAATATATAGAGAAAATCAAGACGTGCAAAGTCGCTAAGGAGATGTGGGAGAAACTCTGCTTGATGTGTGAAGGGACAGATCAAATCAAAGAGAACAAGCTTCAAGCCATTCTACATACCTTTGACACATTTAAAATGAAAGCTGATGAAACCATTGATCAGCTGGATATGAGGCTGACAAACATACTGAATAAGGCAAGCTCCTTAGGGAAGGATTACTCGGAGAAGGAGATTAACAACAAAATTTTGAGATATCTTACTTCAAGATGGAGAGTGAAGGTGACTGTAATTAAAGAGACAAAGAATCTATCTGAGATGAGTCATCATACACTGCTATCTCATCTGAAGGCACATGAGTTCGATATCCAAGAAGAAGACCAAGAAGATGAGACTCCAACTTTATCAGCTACAAAGAATGTTTCTTTCTCTGCTGCAGCTGATAGTCAAGAGAAGTCCTCTACTCCAGAGGACATGAGCTTAAAGGAGAAACTTGCTTTGCTGACCAAGAAGTTTGACAAGATGTCAAACAAGTTCCAGAAGTATAGATCCCATTGGAAGAAGAATAAGAGTGATTCTTCCAGAAGATACCAGAAGTCATCTGATTCCAGAAGACCATCAGATGAACAGGAGACCAGATACAAGTCTCCAGAGAGAAGAAGGGAACTAAGTCCCAGAAGAGGAGGAGATGGTGTTTGCTTCTCTTGCAACAAGCCAGGACATCTCAGTTATGATTGTCCTCAGCTTACCCCAAGGGAGAGAGAAGAGAAGAGGATCAAGAGAGATCGTAGGTTCGCTGATAAGAGAGCTCTGCTGGCAAAGGAGGAGAAGCAGGATATCAGCTCATCCTCATCCTCATCTGATTTTGAATCAGAGGATGATATCTGCCTCATGGCTAAGGTAGAAGAGGTAAATTCTCCTACCCCCTCTGTTAGCTCATCTTGCTCATCTACCTATTCTATGGAGTCAGATATACACAAGTTGTTATCTGATCTCCAATCCTCCTTAAAAGTTTGTTCTAAGCTGGAAGAGGAGAACTCAAGTCTGAAAGCTGAAGTTCTAAGCTTGAGACAAGATCTGGAAAATGCTAGACTACCAGTGATATCCTATGACTCACAAGCTAACAAGTCTGCTGACCAGGAGAAGCTGATAGAAAAGCTACTTTCTGAGAATACTTTTTTACGTGAAGAACATAATCGGCTGACAACTAAGTTTGATGAACTTTTCAAGAAGAATGAACTGACAATCAAAAATTCACAGCAGCTTCAGCTGAAAGTGGACCAGCTGACTAAGGTAAAGAATGTCGTGTCTGAAATAGTTGAGTCCTCACAAACTGTGAATGACAAAAGGGGTCTTGGTTATCCCAAACCCAAACCACAAAAGAAGAAGAAAGGTGACAGTGGATTAATTAGGGATCCTCGAAAGGGTAAAAGGCCAGCTGAGCCTACATCTGGATCAGAAGGACAAAAGAGCAGAGGGACAGAAAAGGTCCCAGCTGGACAGAAGAGCTCCAAAGTTCGGAAGTCTGCTGGTGATCACAAGGTTTCAGCAGAGCAGAAGAGTACTAAAACTCAGAAGCCTGCTGACAACCAACATAAGTCCAAAGCTCAGAAGCCCCGCGACCAAAAGAGGAATCCAAGTCATAGCTCAGCTAAGACAAGGAGACCTCAGCAGAATCAGCAGAGGAATGATAAGCCTGGGTTATCTCAGCAGAGTAAACCCAAGCAAAACAGACCTCAGCCCTGGGTTACTTTTAATGTAACCAAAGTGGGCAAGCTTTCACCGGCTAAGGTATATGAGTCATTCGGAGGCTCAAGATGAAATTATCATTTTGAGCAGCCTACCTACAAACCAGCTGTTATCACTCATCACCCCAGAAAAGATCCTCTGAGGGAGATGATTTTGGTGGACAAGTATGGTAGAAGGTTGAGATCTCCTAAACCTCATAAGGATGATCTCTACCTGTGGATCCAGAAAGTCGATACTAACCAATCAGGACACAAAGATAGGGTACTTAAAGCCTGAGTTTTAATTTCAGGTAAACTCTAGCCCTATAGAAAGAGGAGAAGCCAAGGGCCATGTCTGGTACATTGATAGCGGTTGCTCGAAGCACATGACCTTTGAGAAGCATCTCCTCCAGGACTTTGTAATGCTTGATGGGCCTAGAGTTGTATTCGGTGACAACAATTTTGGAGTCACCAGAGGAGTAGGCACCCTGCTGATCAAAGGAACAAGAGTTGAAGAAGACTACTATGTAGAAGGGCTTATGCACAATCTTCTGTCTGTATCCCAATTCTGTGACAAGGGATATTCAGTAAGATTCTCTAAGAACTCTTGTCTTGTTATTAATGATTTAAATGAGCAGGTGCTACTAACTGGCCTCAGAAGAGGTAATATGTATCTTGCAGATTTTGCAAGTTGTCTAGCTGATTCATGTTTGGTTGTTAAAAGCTCATCAGAGATCAGCTGGCTCTGGCACAAGAGACTAGGTCATCTGAACTTCAAGACTCTTAACAAGGTTGCAAGGAAGGGTCTAGTCAGAGGTCTACCAAATGAGGTGTTTGCATCTGAGCAGAAGTGTGAAGCCTTTCAGAAAGCGAAGCAGACTAAAGCCTCATTCAAAGATGTGCAGAGTACTTCAACAACAAATGCACTCCAGCTACTTCATATGGACTTGTTTGGACCAGTCTCACCTCTTAGCTTCAGTGGAAGGAAGTACACACTGGTGATTGTTGATGACTATACAAGATTCACTTGGGTAGTGTTCTTGTTCTAAAAGAATGAGACTATGGTCAAGATGTTGGAGTTGTTCAAGAGGATTCAGAAGGAGATGGACCTCAGCATAGTCAGAATCAGAAGTGATAAAGGTACTGAGTTTCTTAACTCTGTTGTTTCTGAGTACTGCAGGGATAATAGTATTCAGCATGAGACATCAGCTGCCAGAACACCTCAGCAGAATGGGTTAGCTGAAAGGAGGAACAGAACCCTCAAGGAGGCAGCAAGAACTATGTTAGCTGAATATCAGACTCCTCAAAGGTTTTGGGCAGAAGCCATCAATACTGCTTGCTTCATCCAAAATAGGTGTCTACAAGTCAAGAGACATGGGAAGACTCCTTATGAAATGTACAAAGGTAAAACTCCTAATCTTTCCTCTGTCCATATTTTTGGGTGTAAGTGTTTCATCCATGACAATGGAAGGACTAAGTTAAAGACTTTTGATACTAAGGTTGCTGAAGGAATATTCTTAGGATATTCTGGAAGTAGCAAAGCCTATAGAGTCTTTAATAAAGTCTCTCTGTGTGTGGAGGAGACACCCCATGTTGTATTTGATGAATCTATTCATGAGTACAGCAAGGAGAAGCTAGCAGAAGAGATGGAACAGCTGAATCTGTCAGACAAGCCAGATCTGATTAAGGTAGTAGTACCTAGGATAGAATCAGACTCAGATTAGAGGATGAGCCCAAGTCAGCTGATAAGCCTTCATCAGCACCAGATGATGGCATATTGACTCCTGATACTAACCAAGGGGGAATATCAGACAAGACCCAAGAGGAGCAGACTATGGCACCTCAATGGGGCAAATAGAAGTTGTCTGACTTCCCAGCTGAACAGATTCTAGGAGATCCAAGTGTAGGTGTTCAGACCAGAAGAAAGCTAAACTTGGGTGCTCAGTTCAGCTGTTATGTGTCTCTGATAGAACCCAAGAACATCCATGAAGCTCTTGAAGATCCAAACTGGATTGTAGCTATGCAAGAAAAGCTAAACCAGTTTGCAAGACAAGAAGTTTGGACTCTAGTTGAGAGGCCCAAACATCAGAAGGTCATAGGCACTAAGTGGGTCTTTAAGAACAAAAAGGATGAAAATGATGTAGTGGTTAGAAACAAGGCAAGGCTAGTAGCCCAGGGGTATTCACAGTCAAAGGGGATTGACTATGATGAGACATTTGCTCCTGTGGCAAGACTAGAAGCCATCCGATTATTTCTTGCCTATGTTGTTTTCAAAGGGTTCAAGGTATATCAGATGGATGTCAAGTTAGCTTTTCTGAATGGAATCCTGGCAGAAGAAGTTTATGTGGAACAGCCACCAGGATTTGAGATTGGGAACAAGGTTTATAGGTTGCAGAAGGTTTTATATGGACTAAAGTAAGCACCTAGGGCATGGTATGATACCTTATCACAGTTTCTGCTAGATAGTGGATTTAGCAAAGGGAAAATAGATAAGACCTTGTTCAGGAAAGAAGATGGTGATGATATCCACTTGGTGCAGATCTATGTGGATGATATCATCTTTGGATCCCCCAACAAGCAGATGTGTGATCAGTTTAGCAAGCTGATGACTAGCAAGTTCGAAATGTCCATGATGGGGGAGATGACTTATTTCCTTGGACTGCAAGTGAAGCAGATGTCCAATGGAACCTTCATAAGCCAAGCTAAGTATGCCAAGAATCTAATAGAAAAGTTTGGAGTCAGTAGCAGCAGAGAAGCTAAGATTCCAATGATGGCAAACTTTAGCATGGATCCTGATGAGGCTGGTCAGAAAGTGGATCAGACACTATACAGAGGACTTATTGGTTCTCTGTTGTATCTCACTGCCAGCAGACCTGATATTAGCTTCGCAGTAGGGGTATGTGCAAGGTTTCAGGCAAACCCTAAGAAATCTCATCTGGAAGCAGCAAAGAAGATTGTTAAGTATTTGAAGGGTACTTACAATCTAGGCCTCTGGTACCCAGCTAATGACAACTTTCAGCTGAGTGGGTATTCAGACTCTGACTATGGAGGGTGCAAGATTGATAGGAAATCAACCTCTGGCACATGTCAGTTTCTGGGAAGTAAGCTGATATCTTGGTTCTCCAAGAAGCAAACTTCAGTAGCTACTTCCACAACAGAGGCATAGTACATGGCTGCTGGTAGTTGTTGTTCTTAGCTGCTCTGGATCAGACAACAACTGAGGGACTACCATGTGATCACAGAAGAGATACCCATCTTCTGTGATAGCATAAGTACAATAGTCATTACTCAAAATCCAGTTCTCCATACCAGATGCAAACATGTGGACATCAGACATCATTTTCTTCGAGATCATGTTGAGAAGGGAGATATCAGGATGGAGAAGATTCATACGGAGAAGCAGAGAGCAGATGTGCTTACCAAACCTTTAGCAGAGGTAAGATTCAGAGAATTAGTAGCAGAGCTAGGAATGATAGATGGAGGTGCAGTTCTCTAGAAAGAAAGTTTTTGGGAAAATGGGTAGTCAGCTGGTATCCAGCTGAGGACTATTCTGCTGAAGTAATCAGCTGATCTGGTATGTCTTCTTATTCTTTCCTTTCTTCTCTCTATCTTGTTATGTCTAACTTGATACAGGGATAAGTCATGAAAGTCAGACAAAGACCACCTTGCTTCAGCTGGTCCATGTCAGCTGACATTAAAGACCCAGATGAGCAGAAAAGATTTTCATGAGGATCACTCTTATCAGCTGACTCTGCCACGTCAGCTTTTCGATAAGTATTTCTATGATCTTCGTGTCGGTTTTTAAAATTTTTTATTTTATTATCAAATCTTTTCAAAAATTAATAAATCCCATATTTCTAAAAAATAATTTTAGAAAATTGGCAATCAAATCTTTTCTCTTACAAAATTCAGGGATTTATTATCAGTGGTAATTAACTTCTCACCGCCCAAATTTCCTCTCTAAAGTTTTTCATCATTACCCTTTTACCAAAAGGCGGAATTTTTGGCGGCCAATACCTTTTCGAAACCTGACACTTACGCATCACCCCCAAACCACTCAAAGGTCAATTAATCTGGACCTTTGATTTGTGTGATGCAAAATACAAATCTATGATCAAAATTGATCTGTTTTAATTTTGGAAAAACTGCTCATCTCTTTCGAAGTCCTATATATACCCCTTTAACTTCTTACTGTAAACCTTTCTGCTCCGAAATCTTTCTTTTCTTATTGTTCTTGCATATTATTCTCTGTGCACTTAACCTCTGTGTTGAAGGTATGGCATCCAAAGCTATGCAAAAGATGTTCAAAGAAAGGATGTACGCCGAGATGTGTGTCGATTACGACATGACTAGGGTTCCAGAAATTCGGGAAATCCTAAACCTCCTTCAACATCACAATCTCCGAACCTTCATCTCCATGACCCCCCTGATGGAAAAGCAGTTGTCATATCCAAGGATGCGGTTGCTGAACTTTTTGGCTTATCCTCAACTGGTGTTCTACCACATAAATACAAGGAAGCTGACTACCTGGATACTTTCAAGATAATAGCCAGGAAGAGTCATAGGAATACCACCTCAAATCTGAAGAAGTTTATGTTGAGGAGAAGATTCAGGTTTCTGATGGATGTGGTGACCAAGGTTATCTTGGCAGAACAGGGGAGTTTGGACGCCATTACCAAACTTCGCCTGAGCGTGGCCCGCACGATCCTTGAAGGGGTTCAAGCAAACTGGGTGAGTCTGCTATGGTTTCGATTGGAACAGGAGTCCAAGAGATGTGTTGATAAGGAAGTGGATGGTCAACAAGTTTACAGCTTCAAGTCGAAGTGCTCTATGGCTACCAAGATTACCATATTCTTGAATCATCTGCTGCCCCAGCACGAGTGGGATGAAGATTTGGTTGTTGAGTACAACCATACCAAGTTTTTTAGGGGAAGTAACTTGGATGTAATTGGGCCAGCCGATTCTGATTGAAAAGCTGATCCAGTAGCTGCTGCCCCTGGTCTCTCTGCTAGTCCTGGAAAGAAGCAGAAGAGGAAGGCTTCAAAGCCTGCTGGAGGGGGAAGAAAGAAGAAATCTAAGAAGGAAACTACTCCTGTCCAAAGGAAGCTCTCCTTTGATTCTGATGATGAAGATGATACTGCCCCTCTGCGCAGTCTGAAGGAGAAGAAATCTTCAGCAGAGAAGGCTACTCTGCTGGTTGATGAGCCTTCTGATGAAGAAGAGGAGCAAGCCTATGAGGAATCAGCTGAGAAAGCTGGTACAGATGAGGATTCTGCCTCTGACTCTGATGGAGGGGAAGAAGAGTCAGAAGAGAGGGAATCAGCAGAGCCATCAGTTGCTGAGACAAAGGTTCTACATTCCTCTGAAGTTGCACCTTCAGCGGATACACCAATAGCTACCTCACGCATCAGGTCAGCTCAACCCACTCCCTTATTTGATCCTTCCCAACATAATTCTCCATCACATTCTAAAAAATCCCATACCTCTACACATTCCACACCTTCACAACTCCGAGCTGGCAATGAACCAGAGGAGATAGCTACCTCTGGTGAGCCTTCAGCTATTCCCAAACCCTCTCACCATGATCCCATTAATCTTGAAAACCCCATCTCCCCCACTGAAATGGCTCAGCAAGCCCGTCTATCTCACCTTCGTTCAAAGGGGCCTATTGAACGAGGGATGATCATTACTGCCCTAGCCCAC
The DNA here is from genome assembly GCA_026898435.1 of Prunella vulgaris. NCBI lineage: Eukaryota > Viridiplantae > Streptophyta > Magnoliopsida > Lamiales > Lamiaceae > Prunella > Prunella vulgaris. The sequence goes on from JAPKLY010000060.1 coordinate 672,001, forward strand.
ATATCCATATACATCCCAGAACTCAATCCCTATCCTGCCTATCAAGATATTCTTGCTGATGGTCTTGCTTGGGCTCAAGTGAGAGAAGGTCCAGTTACCTTCCTTTTGGAACTGGTGAGGAAATGGGTGAAGCTGCCTTCACTGAGTGGGAAGAGATTCTGATGGATGCCTTGGAGGTTAAGGCACCATCCCAGCTGACATCCCCTAAAGGACTTAGGAAGGTTGCCCGTGCTTTGCTGGTCAAGGATGGGGTTGCGCTGGATTGCCCGGAAACAGCAGAGTCTGAGTTCATCCCTCCGGCAGCAATCTTTGAGATCAACCCAGCTGATCAGGTAACCCCTACAATTTTGGGACAACTTAAAGATTATTTTGATGATCACATCAGGGAGGTCAAAGCCACTCTGCTGGCTGCCAAGTCTGCTGCCCCCTCTCTGATTGAACAGCACGTTCATCAAGTTCTGCTGGATCACCGAAACAAGCTGAAAGAAACTATGGAGGACAGCTTATATGCCACCAGGATAGAGTTTTTCCAAACTCTACAGAATTTCAAGACGACTGCCAGGGCATTTTCTGATGATGCCTCTGCTACTCTCTCTGCTGAATCTGAGAGATTCAGACTGGTCTCTGAGAGGTTGGAAGGTCAGATTTCTGAATGCAAAATTGGTCAGGAGGACCTAAAGGCTATTGTGGATAATCTTCTTACTTCTCTTCCTTCTTCCTCGATGATTGATGATATCAAAAAGGGGGAAGAGAAGAACTCAGCTGTTATTGAAAAGAACTCATCTGCTATTGCTGCCCTGCAATCTGAGATGGCCTCTCTGAGAGCTCTACTGGTAGATAATCATGGTGTTCTATCTGCTAGAGTAGAAAATGTTGAAGATTACATCAACACAAGAAAGGTTGCTGCTCAGAAGACTCAGGAGCTGAGAGATCAGAAGATGGCCGAGGCACTATAGAGACAAGAGGTGGTAGCTGAATAAAGGGAGAAAAAGAAGAGAATTATGAATGCTGAACTAGATGAGAAGCTGGCAAAGGAGTTGCAGCTAGCTGAAAAGGAGACTCCAGAAGAGAGGAGTAAGAGGCAGGAAAGAGAAATGAATGATGAGCTGGAAAGACGTTTTCAGAGGAAACTGAAGAAGCAAGGAAAGGCAGTTTCTCAGGGTAGCAGGACTAGAAGTGGAAAGTACATTCGGGATCCGAATGAGCCTTTGGTTGACGGACCAATTGATATGTTCTACAATCAATTGTCAGATGAGCTTGTGCATCTTTGGAAAACTATAAAGGCTAAGACCATGATCCACTTCTATGTTCTCAGAGGAGAAGATACCAGAGGAGAAAGAGAGAAGAATGCTGAGTTCAGAAACTGGTTAAGGGAGACCTTTCCAAAATTCTTCAAAGCTATTTCGGATGAAATGCTTAAGCAGGATGTTCAGCCGGAATTACCAGAGATAGAGTACCTTCCAACTCCAACTGATGAGAGTGGGAAGATAGACTGGGTGGAAATCAGGAAGCATTGGTTGCAGATTACTTTACTTTTTTCACAACTCTCTGACAATTCTCTTCCAGCTTTGAGGGAGATAGAGAAGAGGTTCCTCGACTGGATGCAAGTTCCTCTCAACAGCAGAAGGCCTCTCCTTATGTAATTGTCCAGCTGAGTCAGCTGAAGATTAGGTACTTTCTTTTGATTGTAACTTCTCTTTTGTTTAATGAAGCTTTATGATTCCAGACAACTTCTTGTTGTCAGCTGCATTTTTTTCTGTCTAAGGATCTTATCTAAAGATCTTCTTTTTTATCCTATTTAGATCTTGATTTTGATTGAAAATGCTTATCTGTTGAGATCAGCTGATTTGGTTTTGATATCATCAAAAAGGGGGAACTTGTTAGGATATCTGTGTTAGATGTTTTGATGATATAATAAACGAATCAGCTTGTAATAGGACCAGCTGAACTTGTTAGTCAGCTGATGAGTAGTTAGGATTAGATAGGTTCGAGTGAGGGGGAATACCTTGCTGCCTAGAAGATCCAAAGCTATCATAGAGAAGAAGACCAGCTGAGACCTTGAGGACTTAGCCGAGTTCAGTGGACAGAAGATTGAAGCAGCTGACACTGAAGTATCGAGAGCAGATCATCAGAGGAGTTAACATTAGCTAACATTAGAAGATCAGCAGATCAGCTGAGAGCACGTCGCAGACAAGACAAGGACCATGGATAAAAGACATATTCAGACGATGTCAAGAAGACCAGCTAAGGTGCACTCCAGCAGACTTGCACATCAGCTGAGGTCCAAGTATCAGCAGACTGGTACACCAGCTGAGGAGACAGATCAGCTAAGGTCTTGTGCTCGGCCCAGATTCTTCGGAATCATTTCAAGGGTTGACTTGCGACATAGAAAGAAGATTCCCAGAATAGAAGATCAATCAATCAAAGGGATAAACTTGATTGATTGTAGATTGCGAAGATTGACGGGAATCAAAAAGGAGATTCAACCAATCTCAATGAATGATTGAATACGAGATTATAGGATTTCAAATTTCTAGTATTTCCCAACGGCTAGTTATTTGACCCTATAAAATAGAGTAACAGTGATGATTTCAGGATCGGATTCACACGCATATTAAGCTAGCCGAAACTCTGTCAGAATTATCACTTGCACTCAAAAACCCCATTCATACTTATCTTTTGTAAAAGCTTTGTAGAAGCTATGAGAAGTTAATTGCGATTGAAGCGTTGACAATTTGTAAGAGAGTAGTACTCTCGAAGTGTGTAAGTGAGTAGTGAGTGAGTTAGTGGAGAGCCCCACAATTCCAGTTGGATTGTGGAGAGTGGAGTAGGACATTTGTCCGAACCACTATAAATCCCTTGCGTCTTGTCTTATTTATTTCTGTTCGTTCCTTGTGCACATAACCTAAAACTGATTTTCATTAAAACTGTTTCCGCACAATTCGCAGATCACTATTTTCAAATTTAGACTTCCTCCAGTAGTCTGCTGGTTTTCTGAATAAGCAAAACATTTTGAAAAAGGTTTTTAAATCCCTACAAGTCTATTCAACCCCCCCTTCTAGACTTGTTCAAAGGTATTCTTCCCTAAAACCTGCCTTTGGGACCAACATTATCTGTTTTAATTATAGTCATGCCACCCTTTTAAGAAACAACATGCAATGGTGATACCCAAGGGCTATCACTAATAGGGAAAATCATGTTAGCACCAAGCAATTTCAAGACCTCTTTCTTAATTACCTCTTGAATTATAGTATTAACACGCCATTGAGGTTGGACCAATGGCTTACAATTTTCCTCTAAACGTATTCTATGCATGCAAATGGAAGGATTAACACCCTTAAGATCATCTACAGTCCATCCTATAGCCGATTTGTGCTTCCTAAGTATAACAAGCAATCTAGCAAGTTCATCATCATTAAGAGAAGAAGATACAATTACCGGACACCTTTCGTCGTCATCAAGATAAGCATACTTGAGGTGGTCGGGCAATGGCTTTAATGCAATCCTCGCCTCTTTTTCCTTGTCCTCGCTTGATTTGTCTCCTTCCTTGATCTCCATGAGCTTCTCTTCCACTTGAGTGTCCATGGGTCTTTCACTTTCATTTCCTACATCATCAACAAAACAATCACTATCATTCACTTCATTATAGTTAGGAATCTCATAATTAGAAGTAAAGAAAGGAGTTTGAGCATTTTCAAAAGCTTCTTGAATACAAAGCTCGACAACATCAATTGAGTTACAAGAAGAGTTCTTTTCTGGATACTTCATAGCATCTTGTATCGAAAAGTGAAGTACATCCCCATGAAGCTTCAAGGTCAACTCTTCATTATACACGTCAATGACCGCACGGGTGGTCGCCAAGAAAGGTCTTCCTAGAATGAGAGGAATGTCCTTGTCCTTGTTGGGACTGTCTGAGTGTTTTGATTAGATCCCAAAACCCCTTGATGAATTTACCTAAGTATAGTTTATCAGGATGTTAGTTTCAGGATAATTAGGTTAGAATAGATTTTTCTATTCACAGGTATTCAGTTCAGGGGGAACGTGTTGAAGAGTGAAGATTGATGGTGACATCCCAAAAGTTTGAAGTCTGAAGCATCTCCAACCCTGAAGGTATTGATCATCCTGAAGATGATCAACCTGAAGCTGCAACCTGAAAAACCTAGAAAGAGTACTGATGCTGAGTTGAAGCCATCCTGAAGAAATACCACTGATCTTTACCAAACTGAGTAGACTAAGCATGCTCAGGGAAGTCCCTATAAGTGAAGGCACATTGAAACCTTGATTAGGCTGAACGTCCTTCTGATGTTCATAAGTCCTGACTTGGGCCTAGTATCAGTTAACCTGATACTTGTAAGTCCTGAGACCCAAAGGTTACACATGCGAATGGAAGTCTGAAGAAACAAAAGGAATGTCAGTGTCTCCAACAAAAGACAAACATTTATTCTGAGTAAAGAATGAGAGACTCAGAGTTATAAATGTACGAGGATCAGTAAAGTCAAAGCCGACAAACTAGCCGTTGAACAAGCGACAAGTGAGAAGGCGACACGTATGTACGGAGACTGAGCGCATTTAATGCTTCTTAGAGGTGCAGGCGGCGGATCGTATCTTTGCCATACTAGGTATGGGTTTTGTCAGACAAGGACAACCAAACCTGCACTTACCCAAAATAGGAAGGTTTGAAACGGATCTTCTCCAACGGATCTATTTTAAACCCCCCCTATAAATATAGAAGACCTTGCCCCCATTCAAGGTTATGGGAAATTTCCAAGTGAAGAATTCTCAAGATTCCAAGCACTCAAAGTTTATTTGAAGCAACACTCTGAAATCTTAAATTTCCCTAGTGTTGTAGTGGGAATCTACTCTGTATTTTTCTTAGAGTATTGATCCCATCCTTAGAACTGATTTGTTTAGAGGGATCAATACAAAATAGTTGGAAACGTGAATACCAAACCCCTCAGGTTGTGAGTTGGTTGGTAGGAAGGACTGGGACTTGTAAAACGCCTAGGCGTCAGTTCCTAAGAGAGGAAGTTGGCTATTCGTGTCCCTTGGCACGTAAAACCCAAGTACCTATCCTCAGGGTTTGAGGGTAGCTTCCTGTTAAATCAGGTCGTGGATGTAGGAGTTGGTTATCTCCGAACCACGTTTAAAAGATCCTTGTGTGCTGATTTACTTATTGCTCAGGATCATAATTGTCATTCATATTAAACTGAGCATCCTTGCATTGTTTTCAAAACATCAGGACTGATTCGTCATCCTGATCCTTAAAACTGTGCACCAGCCTTAATCATGTTTTCCCTAAGCAAACTGATAAAGTTTTCAGAACAAAAACGAGTAAAAACTTAAGGGCTCACATTCCGCACTAACTGAGCTTACTTAGATAGTAGTCCAACTGACTTGCTTCAGAGCAGTCAGTAGGTTTGTTATCTCTACTGAGCTTCTGAGAGCACAACTCTGACTTAGCTTTTTGGTTCGTTGCTGATCCGTCCCTACTGCCCCTGAGGACCATCAGTTGAACTGAACACTTCATGATCTTCCTGACTAAGTCTGAAAGAGCATTTTCCTGAATTTTTAGGAAAATCTGACATCAGTGTATTCCCCCACCCATACACTGATTATACTCGTTTTGGGACCAACAAGTGGTATCAGAGAAGTGGTTCAAAAGACCACTGACTTTGTTTACCAACAGTTTCTGAGGAGAAATTTTTGGTGGTCAACTGAACAGATCTTGTTTTTGAAAACTTGCATATCATGGCATCCGGTTCTAAGCGCCTTGAGGGCAACCTTCCTGAGTTCTCTATTGACAATTATGATTATTGGAAATTCAGGGTCCTTGCACATCTCTACTCCATCCATGATCAGATGCCACAGGTGATTGAGCATGGTCCTATCAAGTTTATGAGGAATCTTAATGCTACCTGGCCTGTAGTTGGAAATGTCCATGTTCCTGCTGTCGAAGATGAGCCTGTGGAGAGGTCTGCGCTTACTGCTAAACAGATTAAGCAAATCGGACTGGATAATGTTGCGAAGAATATTATACTTCACACCGTTTCTTACGAGAATTCGGTCAGGCTCATGCATCTGAAGACTGCGAAGGACATTTGTGTTGCACTGAAGGAGATGAGCAAGGGTTCTTAAAAGATTAAAGAGAACAAGCGTGATTTGGCGATCAGGAAGTTCGAGGCATTCATGATGCTTAAAGTGGCTATGTTTCAATGGCCGTAAAGTGGCAAAAGTAAAAGGTTAGGTGTGTTTGATTACATTTCTCATGTCTTTAATTTATGTATTGAACTTGTATATTTTTCCTCACGGAGTGATTTCGATTACTCACCCTTTCACCGAATAAATATTTCAGATTTTTCATGAGTAAAGGCTACGAGATTGGCGATGCGGAGGAAGGTGGATGTGATCCGAGTAAAAGGAAGATAAAGGACGAAGTTTTATTAAAAACCAAGTAGGATTTATATTTTTACGATTTCATGTTTTCCTATGTTTGGCACTATTGAGTATTTCCACATGTTGGACGTTTGCATGTTTTATTTCGATGAGTGCATGGACACGTGGATGATTGATTTAGGATTTCTATGGTTTGATTGAATCATGGGACTTTTATTATGGATTTTTATGAGGTATTATGTTATTATGATTATGTGTTAAATTGCATGAAAATTAGGATTAAGTTTGATAGTATATTTTATTAAAGTTGCAGCTGCTGGACAACTTATTTGATGATGATAATGTGTTGAATCTATGTGATTAATTGTCTTAAGGAATTAGTTATTGTCCTTAGATTTGCATGCTCGATAAGTCAAGATTTATAACTCCAAAAAATTATGAAACTTCACCAGCTTTAATTCCATGATATGATATGCATGTTGACCAATTTTCGTGAGTTTTTGCCTGGTAGAAGTCGAGGTTCCAGTTTTAGTCCTTCATGTGTTTCTAGTCCTCAAAATTCTTGTTTTAAAAATACAAAATTATTGCCCAGCTATATTTCAAAATTTTGGCAGTTTATTAGACATAAAATATTAAGTTATTTTGGTCTTAAAACCTGGAGTAAATTCGTTTTAAAGTTACAGCTTTAAACTAGTCCTTTAACTTTATTCTATTAGCTTTTCATGCGTTTTAAAAAGGGATTTTCGTGGCAAGTGTTTATAATATGTTTAGTATGAATTATTTGAGTATTTAGAGGTCTTAGATGGTTTGTCAACATAATAGTATTAGAGAAAATGGATTTGGTATTAGTTAGTGGACTGTTTCATACACACCCTGTTTTGATGAGTACGCTCTAACTACTTTCGAAAGTTTTACACTCCAGCTGCTGTATACGAATTATTATGTATTATTGCATGATTTAATTGATGTCTTATATGTTGTATGATATTAGGATGAGTTAGTTTCACTTGTGAAATATGTTATGTATAAATGTGGTGATATTTTGTGATTTATATGAATGTACTAAGGGAATTATATTGAATTATGATAAATATATATGAGATGGTATGTTATGATTTCCATGGATGTATTGAATGAGTTATTTGAGTTGAATGTATGATTTATTTATTTTAGTTCAAAAGGATTTTTAAAAAAAAGAAATTTTATTCCAAGCATGTTAGTTCACGTCCTAAAGGATATTTTCTAAATTATTAATTATAAGTAAGACTTTCGCTGTTTATGAAAATTGGGGTGTGACACACAGTTCTGAAGAACACAAGGGCAGACCCTCAAATCACAGCAGATGCACAATTCTCAAATCGCTGCACCGAGCGATCTGCGATCGGGGAAGACAGGTTCTATGAATAGCTAGCGTGATCAGTGGCTCCTTTTCCTCCGCGAAGGAGGTGATTCCTGATACTCAGCGCAACCTATTGTGAAAGTGTGTCACTGCCTCAATAACACAACCGTGGAAGTCGTATCAGTTCCAACGACCGCGTAAGTCCCCAGGCGCGAAGACCCATTTGGCATCGGATCAGACTTACTCCAGAAACAGAGTGAAAATTCCACTACTCACCTCCCTGCTTCGGTAACAGATGGATACGGTAACACTTGCGCCTGGAATTGGAAATGGTATTTCCGTTGAATTCTGCTTTCGTTATAAGCCGTATAAAATTACCCATTACACTTGTGAAGTTGTTTACTGAAATAGAATATCCATGCTCAAGAAATGAGGGTATGTGAGTTAGCAAATTTAATGAATGTCTACTACGTCTATGTGGGTATTGATAACTTGATTAATTTCTTGCTAATATAATTTGGAGACTAGCAGCATGCCATGGCTGGCAGGCGTTCTGTTGGAAATGTTTAGCATAGATGGGTGTGTCACCCAATATCTTGTTTTACAGAATATAATGAAATTGATTTGTGTGGTAATCTTTGATTATGTGCGATATGCAATATTTGAAAAGTTTTAAATTGACAAGCATATGTATTTTTAAGAAAGATTAACTATGCCCACCACGTGTTTGATTAAATGCCCAGGAGAAGGGGGTGATGATTAAATGTTATTCTGGCAGAAGCAGATTGTGGAGATTTAAATTTTGATTCGATAGCATATCCTAGGCAGTTACGATTGCTGTTAGAGCACAATCACCTTGGCTTGCAGCCATTTTCATTAAAATTTTGGACATGGTTTCCTATTTCGAAACCCCTGCTTCGCCGTTGTGCAGCTTGTCAATAATAGCAGCCCATTAATCCTGTTTCAAAACCCCTGTTTCGCTGATGAAGTGCGAATCGTGATCAAAGCGGTTGTGCAGCCGTTAACCATTGTTGGCTTAATATCGGGTACCCTTGAAGAATTAGGCTTGCAGTTTACAAAGGCTGAGTAAGATGCTCCTATCATAAATCACAAAGGTATGGGGATATTTGTTACTTTCAATAGGATTATTCATTAAAATGGAACATCCATGCTTGAAACGTGACAGTATATATGCTTATGAAATTGTTCAATATTATGTGGTGCTGATTTGTATCCGTGGACTTTGTTTAACGATATGCTTACTTGATTGATCTATTGCTGTAATAGTAAATTGGGGGCTAACGATGATATCTAAGTGAAAATGTTGTGCATAAACGGGTGTTCTACCCAATATCCCATGTTCATGGAACTTAATTGAAATGATTCACTTGATGGTAGGTGATTATGTGTGACTCGCATTTTCTTTCGAGGATAAACTTGATGCTTCTATGCTTAGAAATCATGACATGTGATTAATGTTATATACTATTGATTTGTATTCCTGAGCATTGTTGACCATATGCTTACTGGATTGATTTTTTCTATGAAATGATAACGTTGAGAAGCATTAACATTTTATTTGAAATACAAACGGGTGTCACCCAATTTTCCATTTCAAAAATAAAAAATTGTTGCTTACGCAAGTGCTGGCTGAAGGGGAGCACTACATTTAGAAAATGAAAGTATAACTGTTCATGAAATTCTTGAATATGACATTATAATGATTTATATGTGTGGGCAGTATTGAATTAATTTCCCACTAAGGGTAGCAATGTTGAAGTTAGCTGTGAATCTTATTTTGCAAGCATTTTAGTTGAAATATTGGGTATGAATGTCACCCGATATACCGCTTCGTAGAATGTTATTTAATTGATTCATTTGATGATTATTGATAGTGTGTAATATACAATATTTGGCAAGACATATTCTCACCTCTATTCGAAAATAGTATTTGGTATCCCAAATGAATTTTCTCATTTTGTCGGGAGCCACAGAGATATGGAATTACCAATCATATTTAAGAAATTGCTCATTGAGATTGAACATTCACGCTTAAAAAATGAAGATATGATTGTTCATGAAATTGGTGAATATCACGAGATATGAATTTATATTTTTGAATAATATTTGACCGTATCCTTATCTGATTGAATCTTTGCCAAATTAGGTGTACTGAAACTAGTAGTGCATTATGACTTGCATATGCTTTGCTTGAAATGTTGAATGAAAATGAATGTGCCACCTAATATCCTGTTTCATTGAATCTAGTTAAATTGATTCACGTGGGGATAATTTATTATGATTAGTAGAGTGAAAAGAAGGAAGATAGGTGATTTGATGAAGAAAATGGTGGTCTTGGTTGAAAGAAATTCAATTTTGCATGGATTGATGCGAAAATTTGCAAAGGCAAGTGGTAGCAAAGCTTAAAGAAAAGGGTTGACTTTTTGTAAATTTATGGTCAAGTTTGACTTTTAGTTGGGAATGGCTAAAAAGTGCAAAGAAAGGAAAGATTGACTCTTGAAAGTGTGATTTAGAAGATGCAAAATGGCATGAGGAGGTGAATGATCTCTACTTTAATTCCTTATATGCTTTACTAATCATACATAGTCACTTTTATCCATATGATCCTTCCCTACTAAAGAGGCAACACTACAACCTTTAAAAGTCCTCAATGATGTGTGATTGATTTGTCATATCAAGTGGTGGAGAATGTAGACGTGAATCAAACTTATGGTAGTATGTGTATGTGGTGTGATGTATGAGAGAGCTTATACACTTGAGGGTTGAGCTAAACACCTATCTTGTGAGGATCATGACTCATTGACTTGATATTGTGCTAATTGATTTGATTTTGATAGATAAGTGGATGATATTGTATTCTAGATTTGCTAGATATTGAGTGATGATTCTATGGCATTGATCTTGTACTTGATGCTTCATTGATACAATTATTCCCCTATCTTATCTCTTCGTTGCTCGAGACCGAGCAACAATCTAGTTTGGGGTGTGATTAGGGTCATAATTGCATGTTTTAGCACTCATTCCTATATGCTTTTGGTGATATATTTTTCATATTTGACCCTAATATGTTATATTTTGTTTATTTAGCCCTTTTTGGCTAGAAAGTTGTGATTATAGGTGAAAACGAGCAAAACGAGGAAGAAACGAGCAAGATAGAGAAATGCCCTAAAATCTGAAATTGAGCCAATGGAAGAAATTGGTGTTCCATGATGACGTGCTTGAAAAGAGGGTCGCAACGAAAGAAGAATCGAGTCAATCAGAGTCCTAGAACTCAAGATATGAAAAAAACGAGGAAGTCGCGCATCGACCGACACTAAGGACCCAAATCGGCAGGATCTTCTCACAAGTTGGCAGCACGTACACGGAAGTCGCGCGCCTCAACACTGATCGGCAGCCTCTTCACCGCGCACGTAGCCATGCGACTTAGATCGGCAGGCAACAAGGCTATGCACGGCAGATGTGCAATCCGTGCGACCTGGCTGCAGAGTGTGATCGGTAGCCAACATGTTGGTGCGAGGGCAGACATGCAAAGCGCGCGACCAAGCGCGCGACTGTTATCGGCAGCCATTTAGATGGTGATCGGCAGCAATTCAAAATGTCCAAAATTTCAGGGCTAGTCTCGTATTTTCGCGAGTTTTAATGAGGGGAGTCTTGGTAAATGATCTAAGGGTACTTTATATACTTCCATATCAGATTTCCAAGGACATGAATTCATTCTTAGATTTCAATTTCTTAGATTACACACATCATCATATTCTCTCTCTAGATTTGTAGAAGTTAGAGGTAGTTTCCATTTAGGTTCTTAAGATTTCTACTTCCAATACCTACGATAACTTTTGATCTACCGATCGGATCTTCAATCCGTTTGTTCCTGCATTCTTGTAATAGCTTGAGCTACATTTCTACCGTTTGAATTTTGTTTTCTATTGGCGGATCATTTTCTAGTATTTAGAGGTAATTTGTATCTTTCCAATTTTCATTGTAATAGGTAATATTTCTACATTCTTCTACAATTCCTGCATAATGATGATTGTAGTTAATTCAATTACTCTTTTGTTTACGCAATTAGCCATGGGCTAATCCCTTTGTGTGTTAGTGTATGATTCCTATGGAGTAATGTGGTGTTAATGTTGATCTTATGAATGCTATGAGATGTTGTATGATCAATTCTCTATATTGATGATTTGAATAAATGCTTGGAATGCATAATTGATTGAATGGCCATTAAGGAGTTAGTCTCATATGAGAATTGGGCTTTTTTCCTAAATCTTCTTGTTATTAGGCCATTGCATGCTAAGTGTTTGATTAAATTCCTAAGGTAGTGAGAATTATCTTTAGTGAATAGAAAGAACAATTAGAGGCTCTAATGTGTATCTAGGGAGACCTTTGCATGATAGAGTGGCTTGCCAATTGATTGTACAATACCTCATTGCATGATTAAGTGATCATTCACCACGTGAAACATAGGATAGTACACTAATACATCTCTCTCACAACTTGCTCACTTTGCACATCAAGGTGATAGGTAGTTTGCTATTTTGACAAATTAGTAGTCATTAGATACCGAATCCCCTTTATTGATTTGTTGATTTCGAATTGGAACAATAATCGTACCTTACAATCACCCATCTCCCTGAGTTCGATAAATAATAAACTTGGTCAATCTTGCCACGACGATAACGATCACGTACACTTGCGTGTGGACACCATTTGGGCAAACAGATGTATTAAAAATTTCATCAGATGTATAAAAAATTTGGGTCAATGATATTATGTTATAATTGTTGTAAATTTTATTGACTCCAACTTTTAATACTTCTGATGAATATTTTAATAAATTTAAGTAAATATTTGATACTTTAAAATTATTTCATAATAAATTTATTATGAACTATTTTCATATATAAACATTTTTTATAAGTAAAGTATAGAGTGAATGGTCCATACACTTTTTCTTTTTATGAATTTGAACTTTTAATTAGGGTAGAATTATTTTATAATTTTAGAATTTATTTGGTTCGTAAAATAAAAGTATCTATCTTTCAGATGAGCCCTTAGAGTTTAGGCTTGCAGACGTTCGATTCCTACTAAAAATAGCTTTATTGATATTAAAATGTGCACTCTTTCGACGGTAATTAATTAAAATAGTAATTTGTTGCCATTGTTAACTGATATAATAAATTATTTGAAAAAGATGTTGGAGATGTATAAGCCACCTGCTTCAACTGCCACCGTTTCCTCACTCACAGTTTCAACACTCTATAATTTTCTATTGACTACGTCTCCTGTGAACCCGAGTTCACATGAACTCGTATCACTGTTATGTATAATAACTATCACTGTTATTCATATATACTATCACTATTATAAAAATACACTTGATATTTTGATAGTAATAATGTATATGTATAATAGTGATAGTGAATATATATAACAGTGATAGTGGATACACATGACAGTGATAATTGATAAAGCGAGTTCACCGTGAACTCGGGTTCATACAAGTTTTTGTCTTTTCTATTACTCCGTCCCTTTTAATTCCTACTCTCACTATGTTTACTTTCGGAGTTCACCACCCAGCATATCACCTTCCTCCAATGAAGTAATTAATTTTTATATTTATATATTTTCTTTTCTTACTCTTTGCAAATTAAATAAATAATTCTCTCTATTGCAGATGGAAAAGTTCGTAGACACTATCAACCAAGAGAAGAAGGAGGGTATTCCATCAGATTAGTTGATGTAAGGGGGCGCTTGGTATAAAATTCCTTAATGGTAATGGGAGTGGGTATATATATATAGTAATTGTAGTAGGTAATGAGACCAAAACATTGATTTTCCTCCTAAATAAGGTAATCATTACCCCCATCTCATCCTATAATCATCCTCCTCAATCAATATCCCTACAACAATTAACAACTTTCTTTTTTGTATACTTATTCCAAAATTGGAGCACAAGATTAATGATGTAACCACTATGAACATAAACTTTTATTGAACATATGTAAGGGTAAAGAAGGAAAATAAAATTTCGTCCCTATTACCATTGAGGAATTTGAAACAAGCGTCCCCTTAGAAGATATGGTGGAAGGATTTTGGTCGTCTAATTATTACAATAAATAAGCCCCCAACCTTCTCTCTTCGGATGTGATGAAAGTATGTTGAATTTAATTATGTTGTTGTTATTGTTGTTTGCAGTGTTGTCGTCATTGTAACAATAAAAATTGGGATTTTGTGTATCTACGTACATTCTCAATTATTTTTATAAAATTATGTTCTGTGTTGTTTTTTGATTTCGCTCGCAGGCTATAATTAATTAAAGTCACATTAATTACTATATATGTAATTCTATAATGAAAATTAGAGAATTAAAAAGAAAATAGTACGTATTATAAAATAAGTTATAAAAAACTATAAGACGGTAAAATGGAAAGTTTATAGTGGAATTGACATGTTAGTTACCTAATTTAAAAAAGTTGACTGGAATGTTTTGAGAATTCAAATCAAAATTCTATATGCCATATAAATATTGTGAAGATGTGAATGAAGGTTGAATTCGAGCAATTTTTATACTAATTATATGTGTTGGAGTGATTTGTATCAGTGCATTTTTTTTATTTGTAGCTCATTATTATTAGTAAGTATGCAACTATTCTTGGTCAGGAGTATAAAAATATAATAGTAAACTTATTTTCTATGTTAGTGTTAAATAATGTTATTTTATTTTATATAAATAAAACTTCAATCTATATTTAAAATGTCATATTAATATATATATATATATATATGGAAAAGTATTGAGTAAAATTAATTCATATATGAGTCATTTTAAAAGATATATATTGTATAACTAAAGGATATAAGTTATTTTATTGCAAAGTACTGAAAAGTAATTTATATCTGATCAAGTTGTTTAGATACTAATATATATTAAAAATAATATAAATTTTAAAGCATTGAATCTTATTGAGAATGTATTAAAATAAAAAAATAAATATTAGAATATAACTTTTGTAAAATCAATACAATGTATAATTGCAAAAAAATAAAATATTAAAAATACTTTTTCATATATATAGAATTTAGAATAAAGAATTATATATAAATTACACAGAAATATAAGAATTATAAATATAAGGTTAAATATAATTCTTTTTCATAAGTTGCGTCTTGGACATAACAAAAATTGTTCAAAACAATGATTCACGACATTTAAAGATGATGATTTATTTGCAACTAGCTGATATTCTAAATCAGATTGTTATTAGTGGGAGGACAGTGATATTATTTAAAACTAAATTTAGTGTTGATTCAATTTATAATTAGAATTTATTTTTTTATTAAGTATTAATATTATGATTTATTGCTTTTTATTTTTAAAAATGGACATTCCATGTGAGATAAGTATTTTCATTAAAAATAAATACAAATCTAACATTCATTCAATATTTATTTCTTCATACACATCATGTTGTAAGTACGTTAAACCTATTTTATAGTCATCCACGTTGGGTTTATATATAAATATATATATATATTATTTATGTGAGTAACATTTTATTTACGATTATTGTGAATAAAAAATTCTACGACTTAGTATTCAGCATTACGACCTATTAATTTGAGGATTAATCTCACCATTCATTAATGGAATCCACAATTGATTAAACTCAATTATTTTAATAAAATTATGTTCTGTACTGTTTTTTTTTTACTCGCAAGCTATGATTAACTGAAGTCACATTACTATACATGTAATTCTATAATAGAAATTAGAGAATTAAAAAGTAAATAGTACGTAGTTATAAAAAAAATTATAAAAAGACTATAAAATGGTAAAACGGAAGTTTATGGTGAAATGCACGATATAATATATACTCCCTGTTGATGTAATTTTCATAAATGTGATTATGCGGCTATAATAACAACGATTACACCAACAATATGCTGAAATAGATGAACATGCGATGTTTTATGAGTAAGCAGGTAGGTCGTTCATATATTAAGCTCGTCATTCGAGCAGAACTTCGTTAGGGTAAAAATTATGTCTCCTTTATAGGAAATACAAGTTGCTGGATCGTCACCATCTTGCTTCATCATAAGCTGCTGATCAGCAGCTTGCTTCACTAGAAGCTGCTGAACAACTATCTGCTTCACTATAAGCTGCTGACTCGTCACCAGCTTAACAACTATTGACTCATTAGAGCATTCTTCGATTTGTTCTTTCTTCGTGCTTGATCAATTCTCTTGGACACGCCAATCCGAACTTGGTTAATTACTTCCTTAAGCACGCACGTCGATTATTTCATTAACAGTTGCCCCCTAGCCTGATGTTTGTTTGAATTGTTGGATGAATAACGAGCATCAGGCTATTTGGATCTTCGCGAGATTTCCCAAGTGCAAGGAAGTAGATTGAACTTGAATTGATTTGTCTTCCGCTTTGTTGGCTTCTTTGTGCTTGTATTTCCTTTTATTCATGCATATATAGATCATATGTGTCTTCGCAGGATTCTATAACCGTGTAACGAGTACATAGAAGGACGCTACAGGCCTCATTAAAAACCTAGTCGTAAACCACCCTTGTGGATTAACCGGTCGTAGGGAAAAAAGAGTACCGTGCAATCCTTCCAGATACTCGTAGGCTATTTGAATGCCTGCGTTCGTTGCTCCATTCGTGCGGGTTGAGTGAGCATTGTCTTCTTGTGTTTCTTTGTACCTGCAAGTAGATACATTTGCAGATTTTCGATCTTTCTGGAGATCCTTCGTGTTTTGCTGGAATATTCAATGTATGATTTCTTGGCGAGCGCTTCCGCTTGGTTGCTTTGCGACTTTCGTTGTAGTATTGGGCTCTGCTTCTTTCATACTGATGGATGAGATTTAGCCAGCTGAGATGTCACCAGTCACTCTGGTTGAAGGATGGATTACTCCTGCCACTGGCGAATGTGCCCCCAACTGTTTAGGCTTGTTTGCTTTAGCATTCTTGTATTGTTTGCCTGGTGTCTGAAGTATTGTACACGTCAGTTTTGCCTCCTTTTGTGGCTCCTTTTATTCTTCCTATCAGGATGCTCTTGATGTTTTTGTTTTATTTTTAATGAAATCTAATGAAATGCCATTTATGTCTAATCGTTATATATCGTCTGTGGGTCTTTAATTCGCTTCGTTTTGCCTTTTTTTGGGCGTGTACAAAATGAATAATACACTCGCACGGAAATAGGCCATCAGGAAGAGTTCACTTCGTCCGCGGGAGCGTATCCGCGTCCCTTCGGCGGGCATGAAGCGTTGTCCCGGTATTACTGGGTACATCCACTCTGCTATCCTCCGGAGCGTATATAACGTCCTTTGGAGGAGAATCTCTGATGCACACTCAGGTCCCTTGTGAATGGTCTTTCGGGGCATCACGCTCGATTCTTATTCGGGAGTTATTAGGCATTTCAGCGCCGTAACCTTTCAACCTAAGAAGAGCGTTCGACATGCTTTGGCTCTTGTGTGTAGGACATATTGAAAATTATCAAAAGAAGTTAATAAAATCCAGCTTAAACAAAATTTTAATCAAAAGGCAAACTGTAACAAAAATTGAAGTTAATGAAGTTTTCAAAAACTTAATCGAAAACTGAAAATTCTGCACATGCCAATACGTCCTTTACACTGAGCGTGCTCGATGAGGAGCGCTATGGCTCTACTCGGAGCGCATTTAGGCCCTCTGCAGCCACGTATTAGTTAGGCAATTTCAATTAGACTGCGACCCTTTAAAAAGGGCTATCTATAACATTTATTATTTGTTCAAAACGCACATCGTGAGCATCCTGATCTCGAGCTGCCTGCTTTAGTCAGACCACCAGCTAACCGCTCTTTATAAATTTGGCCAAAGCTTCCTTTGCCCGATGCTTGTAATCAGTATGAATTCAAGCTTTTTTCTTCTTGATGATTTTGTTGCGTTAGGGTCTGCCCCCCAGTATAGTATTAGGGTATCAATGGTTTTGCGATCTCATACCTGTTAGTCGTCTTTGATCTACCTGTCTCCTGGTAATTTATTGTTTTCCCGTTGTAGATCAAGGCGTTACAGTTGCCATTCCTCCAGAATTCAATATATTCTGTCAGAGAGTAATAGCTCTTGGTACCGAACTGAACAAACGCAAGATGAATCCTGCCATGTAAAATGGTGGTGTTACAAAAGAAGAGAGGAGCTCAAATCCCGACACCACCGGCGCCTGCATCTGGCCCGGTTGCTCCTGCTGTTGCATCTGTTGCTCGAAAAAATCTGCCGAGAAAATCAAAGCAACAGAGGAAAGATGGTGGCACTTCTGTTGGTGCCGCTGTTCTTTATCAACATTGTTTCCTGCTTGCTTCCTTCCTGCCCCCTATTCAACTGTTGATTGTGACATATGATCAGGAGTTGAATAATTTGAAATGTTCTGGGGTATTGTCAACCTGCATTGTTGATAAAGAATAGAATATTCTCCTTCAAGAAGGATTATCGCTTCAAGAAGGTGCATCATCGTCAACATAGGTGGGTTGGACATCACCTATGAAGACGAGGTAATCGTGCCTTTAAGAAGGATTGTTGCTTCGAGAAGGTGCATTGCCCGTATAGGGAATAATCATGCCTTCAAGAAGGATTGTTATTACGAGAAGGCGCATCACCTATGTAGGCGGAATCATGCCTCTAGGAGGCGCATCGTGGCATCGTCTATGAAGATGGAATAATCATGCCTTCAAGAAGGATTATCACTTCGAGAAGGCGCATCGCCTTTGGTGGCACGTCTTATATATAAAAACGGGATAATCATGCCTTCAAGAAGGATCATCGTTTCGAGAAGGCACATCGCCTATATAGGCGGAATCATGCCTTTGGGAGGCGCATCGCCTATGTAGGCGGCATCGTCAATATGGCGGAATGGACATCGCGAATAAAGATGAAATACTCGAGTCTTCACCTATAAAGGCTGAGTTATCATGCCCCCAAGAAGAATTATTGCTTCTGGGAAGCGCATCGCCTATATGGGCGGCATCATCAATATAGGCTAGATATCATTGCCTATAGAGATGGAATAATCGCCTAAATTAATGCTCTGATGCATCTGGTGGGGGCAGTTCTCTCTTTTGGGCAGATGCCTCGAGAATTTTACCTGGTGATTGATTAGTGTGAAATTTGCTCGAAATTATTGTGCTTTTATTGCTAATTTTGATTTGATTTTGTGCATTTTCATACTAAAATTGAATTCATTGAATTTAATTGTGAAATATTAATTGTATTCCAATTTGTTAGAAAAATTGAGTGAATTGAAGAATTAAATTTGTGAAATTATTGTTTGGACTTAATTGAAATAGTGGTAGACATTTAATTAGATTATAGTCCCAAGAAATTGTTTCTTTCAGCCCATTGATTTAATTTAAATTGTTTGCCCAGGTTATTATGAATTTATTGGCTCATTCTTTTCCTAAAATGAGAGATCCTTTTATAAGGCTATGGTTAATTAAATTGTGCAGAGATTCAGTTTGACCAAATCTGAGCAAAAGGATAAGAGACGTGGCTTCTCTCTCTCCTCACACCTTTCTCAACCACTGCCAACAACCCACCTGCCGGAATTCGAAGCTTTCACCGGAGGCTGTCGAAGCTCACCCTCTGTTCTCACCTCCATGGCAGCTGTACCCTGTTTCTCGACGGAGAAGATGAAGCCAGGCCGTCGGAATCTGCAGCCTCTCCCACAATGTCGTCGCCCACTGCTAATTGAAGAATCCCTAATTTCCTCTGTCAAATGCCGCTCAGAAACTTGAAAGAAATCACTCACACCAGCAGCCAGAGTCAATTGATGCTACCGGATTTGAGCCGTAAGAAGCCCACACCCATTTCACCGCCTGAAATCGGCTGCCCATTCGTCGGAATTTCTCAGCCGCCGGAAATCACTACCGTCCGCGAAGAAGACACCGGAAATAGCTACGCAGAGCCGTCCCTGTTCCCAGCCGTGAAGAAATAGCAACGCCGGAAGTGCCGCCTGAAATCTCCACACCTTCACTCGTCGCCGGAAGACCCAAGCTGCCCTGCCACCGTGTTTCAGGAAGAGGAAAAGTCATGTTCGAACAAAAAGGAAAGAAGTGCTAAAGGTAAAATACGATTTTATTTTCCATTTACAACCCGTGATTTCCTTCCTTCACTTCGACCCATGCTAAAAGAGGTTGCCCGATACGCATAATTCGAAGAATTAAGCACGGGTCAGCCCTTAAGTCTCGACTCGTGCTTAAACATGCAAACCGTGCTTGTGGATTTTATTTTTTATACAAGCACGGGTTAGGGGTAAAGCATGATCCATGCTAAAAATTGCAACCCGTGCATTCCTGCAAAGCATGCATGTTGCAAAATCTCAGAATTTTGTTTTGGGCTTTCTGATTATTGGGCCAGTGATTTTTATTTTTATTTTTTCCGATGGGCCAAGGCAGCTAGGGATCATGTATATATACAAGGAAAGGTAGATTGGGATCAGATTATCAAACACTCGAGCAGTTACTTCTCCTCCAAGAATTGTGGGGAGCTCCTCTCCCCACAAATTTTCAAACACTAGATTAGGGTTCTATTTTTCTGCAAATTCTTAGATAGATTTTAGAGAGATATTTAGATTTCCTGCAAGCATTTGAGCTATTAGACTCCATTGAGGTGATATTCTTCCTACATTTTTTCTTTGAGTTGGTATTTCAATATTTATGGTTATTTGCTTTATTATTGTTATGTGTTTGATGAGAATGATTAAGGGGTCATTTTATTGTGCTTTGGGTGATGAATATTTAGTGAGAATTAGTGATTCTATTATGTTTGTGTTTTAATTTTATTTTGTTAGATGATTGAATTCCTAATTTGTGAATTAATTGGGTTTTACATGATTGTTCTTATTTGATTATGCATCTTAATTAAGTTAGCAACAAGCGAGAGCTGCATTTTCTTGATTAAATGTGTGATTGAGTGGAATGAATGATTAAATTATTAATTGTTGGATTTCTTGATCATTTGTGGATTGTTCTTCTATAATTGTTCATTTTAATTGAGTAGGCAACAAGCGAGAGCTGCGTTTGCTCTATTAGGTGTATCGTTGTGATGAATGAACTATTAATTGCTATTGTTAGGACGTCTATTACACCGAGAGGGGATAGGTCGTCGATAACACTCACGATTAGGCACTAGATTGAGTTGACAACAAGCGAGAGCTGCGTTTTCTTAATTTGGTGAGGATTTTTCCCAAGTTTGGTTGTTTGATGAATCGAGATTAGGCATAGACACAATAGGTCACGAAATTCACTTAATTGACATTACCCTAAGCACACCTCATCCTCTCTTCATCTTAGTTAGTTTTAATTAGGTAGTTTAATTATTTGCTTTGATTTTATTTTTGCTTAGCCCAAAAACCCAAAAACCATTTATCGCTTTCTTAGGTTTAGTAGCACTCAAAATTTCATTGTCTCCTTGCACTAGATTGCCTCCCTAGGGTTCGATATTTTTATTACTTGGTCAAGCTTACGTACTACATTGATCCTATACACTTGTAGGCTTAGTGAGTTTGTGTGCAAATAAATTTGCGCATCAGTGATACATCTGTGATCTTTCTTCCTTAATGTTTTAGGAAGTGTCGACGTCGTTCTAATTTATATTGAGATCAAGGCCTTTATCGAAATAATGTTGATAAAGGCTACTTTCCTCGAGATGGATATATCTTCCAGTATGAGCCAGTTCCTCCGAACTATTTGTCAGTGCCGGATATTTCTGATGGAATCAGCATATATCTTCGGAGTTGAGGTGCTGGCAGCTTGTGATGTGGATGATTGCTTTTGAGTGAACAAATAGATATATGTGCCATCTACCAAAGCATGGCTTGAGAAGATGAAAACTCTATTTATCCGGAGATAGTTGGACTTTTCTTCACGAAGTGTGATAGCTGGCGGTCCCTTCAAAGGAATGCTTGAGGTTGGCTTGCCGTTCCATGCACTTGCTGGTGTAGTAGTCAATGTTATGATGATATGCATAATATCTTTGCGTGCTCAATCATCGTGCTGGAAGGCATGTGCTTCTTGATTTGCCATCAATCTAGGTTCGAAATTTTGGCTGAGAAGGCACTCGTTCGGTCGTTTGCCATTGAGGTACCTTTCAGGTTCTGATTTCGACCAGAATGGTTGTTTCTTGATTATGTTTCATTCCTTGTACGTGTTCTGGATTTTCGACCTTCATTGGGTCTACTTCAGCTTGTGAAGCAGCCAATATCTTGGGTCTCAGTTCAATACGTTTGGGAGAACTTTCAAGGAACATTTTGGATGATTCTGCAGCACAGGAATTTCGCATGTTGTTAATGGCATATAGCGCAGATTATTTTCACACTTATCTTGTACAAAAGGATAAACTGAGAGTTTCGCCCTTTTGTACGAGATGTATATATGTTATGAAAACTCCTTCGGTATCAGAGTTGATGGATTAGGCGATTTATGGCCTTCTCGTTGGGGATTTTCTTCATTTACTCTTATAATTCTCTGTCTTCGTAAAATCTCTGCTATTGCCGCAACAAGTCTTGGAATTCGCCAGTATTGCAGTTGATGCTCTGATGATATGCGTACACTATGCCATATTTATTGAAAGACATCGGTTATTAACCGATGTTAAACAGGATATTCAACTGATGTTATACATGGTGATGTTATAAGTAGGCGCTAAAAGACATCGGTTATTAACCGATGTTAAATCTTCAAAACAACATCAGTTAATAACCGATGTTATTCTTTTCTAATCGATGTCGTATGTTATTCATCCTAACCCGCCTTCATACCTATAACAGCGGTAAAATTAGATATAACATCATTTTTTAACTGATGTCGTATCTTTGAAAGACATCAGTTTTAAACTGAAGTTGTATATTAAAAAACTAATGTAAAAAATTCCTTTAACCATAATTTTTAACCTCTATATTTTTTAATTATATATTTTAATAATTTAAATTTTTAATTTTAAATAAGAAGCATATTTTCATAAAATAGCAACCATTCATCATATAATTTTAAATGTCATAATACAATACTACAACTGTAATTCACATCTATAATATAAATTCAACTAAAGATTACATATCCAAAAGATAATGAGTTAAATCATACAACATCTCAATAAATTAAACTATCCTCTATTTATCAATCCACAAACATACTTCAGATCATTTATTCCATCTCCGCACCATCCTCTTGCATTTTAAAAAAAACCTACAATAAAAATAGATAAAGATGCAAAATCAAAGGAAATAGAATGCTTAAATTGTAAGAAAAATTTATCCGACAGAGAATATATATATATATACCTTAACACCCCAACTTCACTTAAATATATATGGTTGTACACATGTAGCCCACTCTTCTCGAATTTCATCAATTTCAACATTCGTGTGTGGTACTCTAAAATGATTAGTAATGCACCAATGTAAGGTATATAATAATAATAATAATAATAATAATAATAATAATAATAATAATAATAATAATAATA
>JAPKLY010000060.1:695268-866360 GCA_026898435.1 Prunella vulgaris
TAATAATAATAATAATAATAATAATAATAATAATAATAATAATAATACGTATATAATTTTTATGTCATAATTAAATTTATAAATCAAAATGTTATACCTGAACATGAAACTTCATCAAGTAGTTTGGGCAAGCAATGTGAGAACCAAATTCATCATCAATTGTAAGACAATCACCATTTAGAATCGGCCATCGGCAAATGAGCCCTTCCACCAACTGTCTTCATTGAAAATAAATTAAATTAGCAGTTCAATTAGCTAACTCTTTCATTTAAATTAGATTAAAAGGGTGACAATTAGAAATGCTTAAAGTCATAGATGACATATACTCTTTCATGCATGCAATTCTTTCATTAGAAAATTAAATGAGACATACCCTCATCACTAACACAAATAAAATAAGAAGTACTCTCTTTCATTGATAAATTTCTTGCAGAATGTAAACTATGTTTGACACATCGATAATGATTGTTTTACAACCACCAAAAAATGGAGAAAAAGCCACCCAAGTCCAGAAGTTGCACCTTCCTCTGAAATTCAATATTATTTTTGCATTATATAAATCAAAGAATATCATATTTCAATTTTTTTCCCTATAAAAGTCACCTTAGATATATATGTAGTATCGAAGCATAATAAGATTTTTAGTTGTTGTTGAACATCTTTTTCCATAGTCAATCCAGCCTCAATAAATGCATCTTTGATGACTTCTAAGAAAATTCAAGAAAACTTAAAAGTACATGCATCCCCATGTAATTAACACATAAAATTTACCAAACATCTCGTATCAATCTAAAACTTCAAATTTAAAATTATAGTAAGACAGATTGAGAAAAAATGGATACTATAGATACGTAAAAAGTCTTCCCTCACCACCAATTACTTATATGGGTGCATAAACAACTTAAGTCCGGCTGTCAATGTTTCATACTCGGTCTTGCTGTTTGTAGCTGTGAAGTTGAATCTGATTGCCGAAGTGAAGACTTGTCTATCACAATCTCCTGTTGTTGTGCTTGTTGATGATTCGTCTATGTGGAGGTGCTATGAGACTATGTTCCCCGTCACTGGATCTTGTAGGGAAAGTTAGCTCGACAATGAAATCGGCAAGCGCTTGTCCTTTGATCGCTGTTTGGGTGCGTAAGTTATTCCATACTGGCTGACCTCTAGTGACTATTTCAACAAGCGTCTTGCAATGTCCGGTCGATGTAGTATTTGCTTTAATAGGAATGTTGTCAACACTTGCATTAAGTTGCGTCGGATGCCTCCCTTGATATCATTGGATCAGTATGTTGGGAGAATCTGATCTCCAGCCCACATTGTTTTCAGGTTCAGATGGAGGCCCCGATAAGTATCGCTCAAATGTCATTTTTCTTTCTTGACATTTTGATTGACCCATCTTATATCCTTTCATTTTTCTATTTTCCCAGATCAGGGCATTACAATCGTTTAGAATCTGATTCTCCCTCGTTTAGCTTTATCGTCGGATGTTGGACTTCTTCTTGAATGGGTGCTTCTGGGATAATAGGAAATTGAGGCGATGTTGGTGATAATTTTGCTTGTAGGTCTCCGTTTGCTCTTTTCATCTTTAGAGGATCTATTCTCGGTATGCTGTTCATGATCCAATCGTCTTAAGCGAGAAGATTCATGCAGTCCTTCGCTCTGAATAGATACTCCAAATTATCGTTGAGACCGATTTGCTTTGTGAGGATCTAGTTATTTATCACCGGTTGCTTTGATATCTCTTGGATGTGTCATTGTTTTGTAAGGTTACTCCATGATGCGTTGCATGTTGATTCTTCCGCGTTCTTCGATTGTATCTGCTCACTTCCATTTGCTTGAGAAATATGGACCAGAGCGTTTAATTTGGAACTTTGGGCACTTCTTCTTGAACAAGGTACGCCAGTCGATGCTTTTGAGTGAAGCACGATGCTTCGGGTCAGAACTTTCTTCATATGGATTTGTTGTCGGGTACTAGATCTTCAGCTGGATCTGTACCGAATGAATCAATGGTGACAATGGGATTTGTTCATACGAATGAATCGATGGTGACAATAGGATTTGTAGGGTTGAATCGTCCTCTGGGAGTAGTGACACCTTGGCCTGAATGTCTTAGATTGCTTTCTTCATTAACAACAAGATTGCATCCGAAGTCTCTCCGCTAGGACGTGGAGGCCGTTCCTCTCGCTTAAAGCAAGGGGAGCCAGACACTCAGTCGCTTGGGTGTGACTTCGTTGGAATCTTTGTTGCTTTTTGAGCACCTTCAGGGCCTAACCTTTCCGTTGCTGGCTGACGTAGTCGTTCACGAATTGACGGTTGCTTTCCCTTGACATGTTTCTTCTTTTGCTCACTATCAGCTTCATTTTTTGGTTGATGCTGAACAGTTCGTTCATGAACTAGTTCTGGTTCAGGTCGTATCTCAGATGGATCTGTCGCTCTCCGTTGTTGTTGTTGTAATATCTTTAAGAATGTCATCGTGCGAGATACGTCTACTTGGCCAGCCAAAATCTCATTGTTCTCCAACTGTTGCGTGTTTGTTGTAGCATTATGGATCGTCGTTGACTGCTTCGATGCAGGTGTTCTCTGGGTTGGATGATTATTATTCCTCCCATGGGTGTTACACGAGGTTGATATACTTCACAAGACATTTCATGTAATGTCAGCTGCTTTCTGGTGAGCATGCGAGCAGGCTAGCAGGCGAGCAGGTGAGCAGGCGGCGAGCAGGTGAACAAGTGAGCAGACGAGTTGGTGAGGCGGCGAGCAGCTGAACAGGTGGCGAGCAGCTAGTGTAATTCTTCGCAGGTCCGTTAATTTTTTGCTTTTTAAATTCTTCTAGTTGCGAGCGAAGGTCTTCAAGGATGATTGTCAATTCTTCTGGAAATATATCGATAATTTCTTGGCAACCAAATATATTCTTCGACATGCAACTGAAATTGATCTTCAAGGTTGTCAATTTTCTGCACTTCTTGGACTGTGATTAATCTTCGTTGTCAGGGCTTCACTTCTTGAATTTAATTTCTTTAACAAGCAATTCTTCTTTTCTTGTTCCGTCACTTGAATAAATTGCTTTAGCAAGTAATTCTGTTCTTCTGAACTTTAACTGTTTTAGGAAGCAATTTTTACTCTGGGATTTAATTACTTTAAGAAGTAATTGTTTTCGCTGGGAATTTAATTGTTTAAGAAATAATTTATTCCCCTGGAATTTAATTGCTTTTAATTTTTCCTCTAAAATTTAATTGTATAAAAACAATTGTTTCCCCAGATAATTTAATTACTTGAAGAAGTAATTTTTATTCCTCGGATTTAATCTTGCAATTGAATGTAATTTCTTGCAAGACTAATTTATTTGAGATGGGTCATTATTAATCTTTGATTTAATTAATTGGGCCCAAATAATTAGTTGACATTGCTGGCCTTTGTTAACTCCAGGTTGGCGTGAACTGGGTTGCCAACAAGTTATTGGAGTACCCACGAAAGTAGTCGACGCCTCCACTTCAATTCCACTCTTCTTCTTTTTTTTTTTTTTTTAAACCTCAGCATTTGAATTGGTCAGGATATAATGACCACATCTCGCCTCAATAATAATGGGCAGTTTCTTCAGCTGAGATATCTCCAGCGACGATTGATTTATTTATTTTATTTTATTTTATATTTTTAAATGTAGCAGGTAATTGATTTGAATTGGTAAGACTATCCACTTCAATCGGACGTGCACCAATATCAATTCTTCAGCGAAGAACCCCACAAGTAGATCACTTCCAGTGTGAGTAACAAGTTATATGCGCGAAGGAGCGCAAGCAACTCTTCAAGTGAACAATATCCTTGGAGCGAGCATCCAATTTGGCGAGCAGCCCCTAGCGGTGAACAGCTCTCGTCGGCGAGCAGCGAATTAGGACGAGCAGCTCGTTGTATTTCTGCGACTGAGTGGCGGACAGCTTCATTACGCGAGCAGATCTTCCAGGTGGCGAGCAGGCTGCATGCGCGGACGCCGGCGAACAGCTCTCACGGAGAGCAGGTCCCTAGGCGAGGAGCTCCTTGCGCGAACATCTGGTGAGGCGAGCAGATTCCAGGGGCGAGCAGCTCGTTGTGGAGCGAGGAGCAGGTGCGGCGAACTTCTCCGGGTGGCGAGCACCTCACGCAGTGGACAGCTTTCTTTGGGATATTGGCGAACAGGTGTGCTTCGGCGAGCTGCTCAAGCGGCAAGCAGCTCTTTTTGTCGGCGAGCGGCGAACAGCTCCTATAGGCCGTGCGCGAGCAGCTCTTTGCGGCGAGGAGCTCTCACAGCGAGCAGGTCTCCTTGTGGCGAGTATCTCCGAGCAACGCGGCGAACAGCTCTTGTGGGCTCAAACACCCCAAGGCGGCGAACAGCGTGTAGCGGCGAACAGGTACGTGAAGGAGGCGACCAACTTTTATTAATTTATTAACCCCCTTTGACCGCTTTATCTGTCAACACTTATCCACTTACCAATCAACCGCCTCTTAATTAATTTATTTGCCCACCGATCTCCTTTAGCCACCGAGGCCGACTCCTCTGTTGGTGGCCTCGAGAACAAGCGACGGCAGCTCGCGACTACTCCCTCGGCTGAATTCGTAACTCTCCTCACGTTTCTTCAATTTCATGCTGTGGTGGATAGAATCTTAAGGTGAACTCTGGCTAAAGTGCTGCGAACAAATTTGGACGTGAACGATTGAAGAGGGGTGATTGAGATCCACGAGCAAGGCCAATTGACGATGCATGCTGGCTGAACCCCCGATGCAAGTGATGAGGGAGGTAAGCATCTCACTTGTACGAAAACCTCAGTGCCACGAGCAAGGCCGACCGGCGATGTGCGAAGGTTTTCCGGCGCGAGGGACGTGAGAAGCAAGTGCACATGTAAATATATATTAAGCTCGTCGTTCGAGCAGAACTTCGTTAGGGTAAAAGTTACGTCTCCTTTATTCGTATGAATTCGGTTACATTATATAGGAAATATAAGCTGTTGGATCTTCACCAGCCTGCTTCATCATAAGCTTCAGATCAGCAGCCTGTTTCACTAGAAGCTGCTGAACAGCTACCTGCCTCACTATAAGCTGCTGACTCGTCACCAGCTTAACAACTTTTGACTCGTCAGTGCGTTCTTTGATCTGGTTCTTTCTTCGTGCTTGATCAATTCTCTTGGACATGCCAATCCGGAATTGGTTAATTACTTTCTTAAGCACGCACGTCGATTATTTCATTAACACTCCCTCCGTCCCATAATTGTTTTCACACTTTCCTTTTTCGTCCGTCTCACAATTATTTTCATACCCTATAAATGGAAACTATTACTTTAACTTTATCCTCACAATCCAACTAACCTCATTATTTTAATAATATAAATTTACACAATACTCTACTTTTTTAAAAATTATGTCATCCCAAAGGTGAAAACACCTATAGGACGGAGGGAGTACTTAACATGTTAGTTACCTAATTTAGAAAAGTTGACCGGAAATGTTTTGAGATTCAAATCAAAATTCTATATGACATATAAATATTGTGAAGACGTGAATGAAGGTTGAATTATTGTGTTACTAAACAAATTAGGGCCCGCTTGGTTGGGGGTAATGAGGGTGGAGAATGAGAATGAGAATGAATGGGGATTAATGATGATTCATTTTCACTAGTAGTGTTTGGTATTATTTATCATATACTCCCTCCGTCCCAGAGCAATTTGCAAGGGAGAAGGGGCGCACAAATTAAGAAAAAGTAGAATAAAGTAAAAAAAGTAGTGTTTTGAGGGTTAATTTGGTAAAATTTTATGTAAAAAGTGAAAAAGTTAGTTGGATTGAGTGTAATGTGGGCCCAAAAAGTAAAAAAGTAATGACATTTTGTGTAAATATGTAGATATTGTGAGGGTGAAGTTTATAAAAGGGTTTCCTTTTTTGGGTCTGGAAGTTCCTTTGGGACGTCCCGAAAAGAAAAATTTGCAAGTTCCTCTGGGACGGAGGGAGTATGAATAAGATCATAAAAATAAATAAAAAAAAAAAGATAATTACTAACTCTATAGTAATTACCCTTTAATAATACTTATTATCATTATTTTAAATTTATTCCTAATTATTTTTATAGTAATTACCCCTTAATGATACTTATTATCATTATTTTAAATTTATTCCAAACGTCCCCTAATAATGTATACTTGACTACTTTACTTTATAAGTCGGCTGCCCTCACTCACTCACGACACACAATAATTTTCTATTTCTCCATCCCTTTTAATATATAATCCCACTCAAACTATGTTTACATTCGGCATGTTCTCTGTTGTTTATCCTCCAATGAAATAATTATATTTTTTTCTCTTATTTCTTTTCTCATTATTCTTCCATTTATCGTCTAACTGTCTTAATTTCAACCGACTTTTTAGAATGTACAAAGTTTTTCATCCTATAATTTATCAAGTGTTCTTTTTTTTTTTAAAAAGTTTGATTCTTAGATTTTGATTTCGTAATATTTTGGATTGTTCAATTTTGATTTCACTTTCGCTGGAAAAGTAAAAATAACATTATATTTTTGCCATACACAACGCATGTGGTGGTTGAATTTAGGACTTTTCGGGACCCTTGCTATCATTACTGTCAAATAATCAATCTTTTTTTTTTTTTAATTTTATCAACTATTTATTTATTTTTTCAATATCACTGAAACTAATTAAAAATAATAAAATATCAGCAAAAAAATTGAAAAGTTACAAATTTAACCACCACGTGCGCGTTGCACAACAAAGTATAACATTATTTTCACATTTTCAACAAAAAATGAGATCAAATTTGGACGGCCGAAGAAATACAGGACCAAAATCTAAGAGTTAAAATTTTAAAATAAAATAAAAAATAGTCATTCAATAAGTTATGAACATACAAAGAATATATCTCGACCTCTTAGTGTTTTTACATTAGTAACCGTTAATGCAGGCGTGAATTTTTCCCCCAGCATATAAATTTGTAGGCTATATATATATATAGATGTTTATAATAACTTTTGTTTACTTTGTGTTTCTTAATTTATAATTGAATGATTAGTTCTCTAATATTTCTGAATGTATGTAGATGGAAACGTCTTAAACACCAACAACCAAGAGGAGGTGAGTATTCCATTGTACTAACTCTTTCATAAGATGTCATGGGTGGACTTTGGTCTATTTATTATAAAATTCAACCCGAATAAGTCACCCACCTTTTCCTTCTTGGGTATGTTTGAAGTGTTTCAATTATTTTGTTGTTTGCAATCGTGTTATTGTTGTAACAATAATAATTGGAATTTCTAAGTACGTGTATCCTCAAATGTTTCAATTGAATTATATTATTATTCTTATTGTGTTTTACTTAGTGCGCTTTAATTAACTATAGTTATTATCATCGAGAAGTTTGATGACTTTAAGTTACTATACAGTTGCTGAATTGTACATGCTTCTTAGAATGAGAAGCAGGTTTACACTATTGGGCCAACCACAACCACTCGAAAATAATAAATTAAATTAAGTCACAAACATCATCTATTTGGACTCATACACCCATTCTCCCCAGAAAATGGTTAGCTAGCGGTGAGCTTTCTGGCGGGGTGGTGGTGTCATTGATGTGGTACTCTGACGCCACTGCATTGACCTTGTAGTGTGAAAGTAAGAAGGCAGCCTAAATTTCAGCAACCACTATTGTATTCTTCGATGGGCAACCACAAAAATAAACACCCATACTTTCATGCTAAAGTCATCAATGATTGTAATGAAGTATTTCCACCTCCATGAGTCTCATTCTTAGCTGGTCCCCAGATATCAGAATGAACATAATCCTGAGGTGCATCAGTAGTATTCTTAACCTTTGGGAATGAAGTCTTCTTGGACTTGCCTAGGAGTCTAGGACACAATGCTCCCAAAAATCAATTTTCATTGCTTTTCCATCACTAAATGCTTCTATTTTGACAGTTCTTGGAGTCTCCTTTCTCCTATATGGCCTAATCTCTTATGCCATATTATAGCCTTGGTGCTATCCATAACATTGTTTACTGAACCAGCAGAAGTATAATCCATTAACTTGCTTCCCTTCATATATACCATATTGTCTTTTGTAATCAAGATGAACCCATCTTTGGTGTTGAATTCATAACCAAGTTGATTTAGTGAACTAAGAAAGATGAGATTCCTTTTGAGTTATGGCACAAGCCTTAGATTTGAGAGTACTCTTTCCACTCCATCATGTAGCTTCAACATGAAAAAACCACTGCTTTTCACCTTGCAGGTTTGATTGTTGCCTAACACAACAGAGCCCCCATCAAACCTCTTCAACCCATTGAAATGATTCATCTGGACACATGTAAATAACACCCTGAGTCAACTACCCATTCATCATTTAGCTTCAAGTTTGTCACAGTCAATACTTCAGCACTATCACACCCTTCATCTAAAGCAATAATTATATCAGTCTTTTGTTCCTCTCCTTGTTTCCTATTTCTTTCAAGGCAATTTTTCTTGAGATGACTAGTTTTGTGGCTAGCAAAACATCCCATCTTCTAAAAAAATTCACCAAATTTTGATCCATTTGTGTTCTTTTTCTTCTTCTTGTTCTGAAATACTTTCTTGCTCTTCTTGAATTTGACATTCAGGCCTTCAGCTTGCAATGGAATTTTCTTGTCAGCTTGTAATTACAAGAATTTGGTTTAGAGTGCAACTAGAATATCATCAAAGGACAGTTGATCCTGCGTTCCATATAATAATGCATCCTTGAAAATCTCTAAAGATTTAGCCAAAGAATTCGAGAGCATCAAAGCCCTGTCATCATCAATCTCCACTCCCAAATTCTCAAGATCATCAAAAGCCTTGTTAAACTCCTTAAGTTGTTCAATTAACTCCTTATCTTCAGTCATTTTGAAGGAAAGCAGTTTTTACTTCATGAACAACTTGTTGGTGACCGACTTAGTCTGATACACATTTTCTAGTTTACTCCATACACCAAGGGCAGTCTTCTCATTGCACACTTTCCTCAGAGGCTTATCCCCCAAGCACAAGATAATGGTGCTATGAGCTTTCTCCAAAATCTCCTATTTTTTGCTTGGATTTTCAGACAGGTACGAGGGACATTGGTCATTTGGCTTCAGGGCGTTTGCTAACCAATGATGAGTCAGGAGAGCATTCATCTTGATTTTCCACAAAACAAAATTGTTTGCTCCAGTAATTTTCTCAAATTCTAGTTTGGTAGATGTCATGATTGATGATTGAATCAAACAATTTTTCCCACAGATGGTGCCACTTATTAGTGATAGAATCGACCTAAACTTATGATATTTAAGCACAAGAACCCAAGCAATGAAGAACTCCTTGTTTGGAATAAGATGAACACAATTGCAGAAATATACAAAATCAAGATGCAAACGAACAACAATAAGGTTAATGGTTGTTATTTGCAAATTAATTAATATACTTTAAAAGGGGAAAAATTCACCCCCAATTTAAAATATTCACCCCAAATCTGTACCAAAAGAAAATATAAAAAAAATCCAAATTAACAGTACCCCCAAATCAATTGAATTCGTTATCTAAAAAGGGACAAGTGAAGAAATCTTAGAGGGGGTATTTGGCATCATAAATCCATCTTTCCTAGAAGATGTTCAGCTACCAGTGAGCTTTTTGGTGGTGGTGTTGGCCGCATTGATGTGGTGCTCTGATGCCCCGGCATTGGCCTTGTAGTGTGTAATTAAGAAGGTAGTCTAAATTTAAGCAACCACACTATTGTATTCTCCGATGGACAACCATAAAATAAAAATTAAAAATAAAAACACTAACAAATTTAGAAATAGATCAAAAAATCACAAATTACATAGTTACCGGGTTCGCCTTCTCCATCCATAGCCGCTCAGGCCGTGTAGACATATCAGCCACAATGACCCCCTTTGTGTTGCCGGAGTTTCACATCGCTTAGGCACTCGTGTCACCGGAGATCTCAAAGCCTCCATCCTGAAACAGACTACTGTGAAACCGGTGGTCACTATCGTGAAACCAGAGATGCCACCGTGAAATCGGAGGATGCAATTTCGCGAATCGCCGATCGCCACTGTTAAATCGATGTCTCCCATTTCACCTCAACCCCAAATCCATGGCGGCCCTTCACCTCGCCCCTCAAATTCCCGATGGCATTTTTCTATCTCATCCCCATTGGCGTTGATTTGTGTGTGTTGTAAGGGTGGAGTTCTGAGAGCAAAAGAGAAACTTGTGTGCATAATATAAATTCAAATTAATGTGTGTTAGTAGGGTGTGTTTTTTTCTTGCAGTAACACACATTTTGTTCTTGTATTATATGAGAAATTATTTATTATATAAATATAAATGAATATATATAAAAGAACAACATTTCATAAGATTGTAACACACATTTGCTCTAATAGTAACACACATTTTCTCCCCAATTTGTATTACAATATGGGCAAATGCGTGTTACATTATGGACAAATACGTGTTACTGTAAGAAAAAATTTACATTTATAAAAATATATATGTGTTTTCTTAATTTAATCATCATTCATTTAAATTTAGGTATATTGATTCATATATTAACACACTTTTTTACTATTTTATATGTGTTATTATATAAAAAACAATTATTTCTATACAAATAAATAAATATTTATGAAAAATCAATATGTTTTCTTATGGTAACACACATGATGTTTCTCTTATATTATGTTAAAAATTATTTATTCTATAAAAAAATGAATATATGCAAAATAACAACATTTTATAAGATTGTTACACACATTTGCTCTAATAGTAACACATATTTGCTCCCCAGTTTGTGTTACTATATAGGCAAACATGTGTTACTGTAGTATAAAACGTATTTTTCTTAAGAACAAATATGTATTTTTTAATTTAATCATCATCCCTTAAAACTAGATATAATAACAAACTTTTCACTATTTTATATGTGTTATTATAAAATAAAATAATTATTTATATACAACTAAATATATACTTATGAAAATGTAATATTTTTTCTTATAATAATACACATTTTGCTCTTATATTGTATGAAAAAATATTATTTCTATAAAAACAAGTGATATATATGCAAAAAAAAACAATTGGTCTGATTGTAACACACATTTTGTCTTAAAGTAACATGCATTTGCCTAAAAATTAACATACCTGGGAGCTAAAAACCTTAAAATTGTGCTTGTGCGATAATTTGAGAAAATTACCAAAATTTGACCAGACCCGGCCATGGATCTGCAGATTTTTTATATATATATATGGTATGTTTGATTAGTGTGATTTTTGCTTGAAATTTTTATGCTTTAATTGTCTAATTTTATTTGATTTCTTGCATTTTATTGCATTAATTGGGTCATTTGTGTTTAATTGTTGAGAGTGGTGTTTATTATTTATTTAGTGGAAAATTGTGGTTTATTGAGCTAAAATACTTCTCACATTAATTTTGTGAAATAAATTAAATTGGGCAAAATGGATAAGTTGAATTGGGATTCATTTTTGGGCACGGATATTCTCCCCCCCCCATATTTGAGTACTTCACCACCCATATAATTTTTCATTTCTAAATCAAGTTTTAAAGACATAAATACCTTTTTGTTATATTTCCCTAAATTATGATAAGATCAATTCACCCCCTTGTCTTCCTCTCCACGCCTATGGCTCTTCTCCATTGTACAGAGAAACCCCTGTATATTTCCGGTCAATTAATCGTAATCTACAACCACAAAAAAAAAAACAATAAAAAAAAAAAAAAAATTAGTTCAAACCTTTGCAATTCCTTCTCCGACGGCTTTTTCATAGATAATGTCGACGAACTCCTTGCCGAAATCATCCAGCGCCGGTACGTATCATCGAATTTCAGGCCATTTATTTTCAAATACCAATGTTCGAACCTGGTTTGTTGAATTTTTGCCCAGTTTTTGAATTTCTTTTCCGAAGATTTCGCTTTTGTTCAAAATTTTTTTCCGAAAATTTTGCTTTTGTTCGAAATTTTTTCCCGAAAATTTCGCTTTTGTTCGAAACAATTTTTCGAACACTTTGTTCGAAACCAGCGTGCGAACATAGCGCCATTGTTCGACTGTATGTTTCGAACA
The DNA here is from genome assembly GCA_026898435.1 of Prunella vulgaris. NCBI lineage: Eukaryota > Viridiplantae > Streptophyta > Magnoliopsida > Lamiales > Lamiaceae > Prunella > Prunella vulgaris. The sequence continues at coordinate 707,357 of JAPKLY010000060.1, forward strand.
TCATATTTTTGTTCCACAGATCTGACCGAACAAAACATAGCGCCGTGCGATTGAGGCTGAAGCGACGCAGGCGCAAGCGCCGCGATTCCAGGAATTATGGAAGCAGCCACCCTTACCATTATGTTGCCGGAATCTGCACAGCGCCACCGGAATTTGCCATAACCACCGCGAGAATTCTGCCCAACAGCCGCCACACCGTCTCCAAGCCGTTCACCACACCAACGATGCCTGGGAGCAACAACCGTCCACTGTTCACGTCCCTGCAACAACACCTCCAAGCCTTCCCTGTTCCAATCTTCGCCGGAAATGCTTGAAGCTTGCCGGAATCTAGGTAAGATGGAAAAGGCAGAGATCGAAGGTGGAGGTTTTTGGGGAATAAGAAGGGGTGAAGTTATAACCGTGTATCCTTAATTATTAAAAATTGGGGTAGTTGTGGAAAATTATAGAGGTGAAATAATCTATTAAGGTGGTGAATTGAAAATGGGGGTGAAGTACTCAAATATGGGGAAGAATATTCGTGCCCTTCATTTTTATTAAGAATTTTCGGCCCAATTTAGTTATTTGGGTGGCCCATTTGTGGGATACATTGCAGCTGTACAGTTTTGATAAATAAATTTAATAGTTGCCCCACGTTTAACTTTTGACCATGTTTGCAGTTGCAGGTGGGAGACGTGCCCATTTCCACAACAAACCACCGACTCCCAAATCAAATTGCTGGAAATCCGAGAAGAAGAGGCGCAACCCGCGAAACACCTCGCCACTGCCAACAGCCGACTCAACTCGTCGTCTCCCCTGTTCTGAAAGTCACAGCCGAAAAAGGCCACCCTCTTGCCGGAATTCGAATTCCCTGTTCACCATTAGAAGAACTCTGAAGCCGCTTGTGAGGCCCTGCTCGAATATGCACAGCCCAGCCGTCGCCAGGGCTAAAACTCGCCGGAGATCTCACCTTCTCTACAGCCGTCGCCGGAAATCACGTTGACCACCGTCTGCGAGAAGCCACTGCCGGAAAATGAAGAAACTCCACCTCCGTACCCGACTCTATCACTGTTTGCCTTGGCTCAAAGAAGAGGGAAGAATTGCTGATTTCATTTGAAGAGTTGTCACAGGAAGGTAAAAACATTTTTTTATTCTGTGGCCCGTGCTTGAAATTTTGTTTACACCAGTGTTTGAATTTTGCCTAAACGAACAATTAAATTGGAAGATTTAAGCACGTTTGTCCATTTCAGTTCGACCAGTGCTACTCTCCAAATCGTGCTTGTGGAAAGTTTCCAGAAAATTATTTTGGGCTGTTTAACTCAAAGGCCCAACATTCCATTTCTTAATTTTTAAAAGGCCCATTCTGAGAAGAATATATGAAGGGCAACAGCCGATTTTTTGTTGGAGGGCAGCATATAAAAGGAGAAGAGTTTTTAATTTTTTGAGGGGGAGAGGGGGGTTACGTCGGAGGGCAGCATATAAGAGGAGAAGGGTTTTTATTTTTTTGAGAGGGAGAGGGGGGTTACGTAGGGTTTTAGCGGGGCAGCAGCCCCATCTCCTGTCCTCCTCTTCACACACTCACACCTAAGCAGAATTTAAATGCTTTCTGATTTAATTTCTGCAAGAGTCAAGTTTTTTTTGGAGTTGCATTGAACATATTTAGAGCAACTCCAGCAGTGCTCTATTGTAACCAAGGATGAAAATATCGGTATCGAAGGAAATATCGATATATCGGTGGAAATATCGATATCGGTAAAAAATAGAAAATTCACGGAAATTTCATTAAAATGAAGGAAATTTAACATGAAATTTTAGACAATATTATTACTAGTCTTAATAAATTAATTGAACTTAAAATCTCAATAAAATGAGAATCTTACAACAAACATATCAAGAAAACATACGTAAGACATATAAAACGATACCACAATTGTTCATAATTATTGAATATTTCACAACTAATACCAAAATGATGTCCTATGAACCTCAAATGTATTTCTCCCGCAATCTGGGGTGCCAATATATTTCTCCCGCAATCTGCGCTAGTGCTGCACTATTTTAGCATATATCCTGCTCTATTTGAATTTGTTGTGCGTTATTAATGGCGCAGGAAATATATTGCGCAACTTTTTTTAATTAAAGTTTTATTGCAATTTATACTATTTAGTTATATTTTTAAATATTCGATACTCTATGTAATATATTTTACTTAAATTTAAAATATAATTAGTTTTGTGTCTAAATTAATTAAAAATAATTTCGGATTTTATTTAATATTAAAAAATTCAAGTAGTTTAAAATATAATTTCATATTATCATTGTAATTTACATTTTATTGTAATATTATTGATGAATTTTTAAATTTTAATTTTATGAATATTTTTTTATCATTTTTTTATTTTTAAAATTTTATCAAATTTTAAATAAATGAAGTAAATTAATATATCCCTTATCAATATTTAAAAAATTAGTTATTGATAATTATAGAATAATAATAAAAGAAAATTTATAAAAATACGAAGAATCTAATAGATTATTTTGTTTTAATGTAAAAGTAGTGCAAACTGCTGAAGATTTGGTGCTGACTCTATAATAGAGTAGTGCTGAATTGATTTTAGAGTAGAGTTAACTGTTGGAATTGGCCTTAGATGACTTCTACTATTTATTTAATTTTGCTAGTTTTATTTTAACAGCTATGGTTTATTATTGTTGTCTTATTATGGAATTATTTGGGTTTATCATGATGATTGTTGGCTAGATATTTAGTGTTTGGGTATTTGGAATTATATGGGTAATTGATTAGTGGGATGATTTTGTAAATTTATTCTAATTGAAGGTCATATGATTAGTTTAATGGGGTTTGGTTGATCAATTGTTTGTTGGGCTCTTTTAATTCATATGGGTAGATTGTTTGTTGCAACGAGAGTTGAATAGGCACATTTATTTCATATGGGTGTGAGTTCGATTTTGTGATTTGAGTTAATATTGGATTATCGCAACGAGAGTTGGGTAATTTTTACTAACATTTATGTAATTAGTGAAGTGACAAAAGGTGGGGTACCTTAGTATACAAGTGGAAAAACATGATAGGATTTTTTTTAGGCTCGTGTGATTACCCGGGTGGGACACGGTAAACTATTCCAATAACAATTTACATGTTTATTTGACACGTTATTCCTAGGCTTATCCAGTACGGTTTAATGTGTATATTATACGTGATTGCTCCTATATTTGACCGACAAAAAGGATAAATGAACTTGTCAAACCATTAATTGATTACCCTGTAATGAAAAACACCAGAACACACTTTTCTCGTATTTGTTGTCTTCGTTGATTTTTTTTTACTTGTTTGCTACTTTAGGCTTTATTTAGTGAGTTTCTTATTTGTAGTTTCATTTTCTTGTTTTAGTTAATTGATTGTTATTTTAATTTTTGCATTTTAGTTTAATTGGAAACAAGTTGGTTTACACTACAATCAAGCGCCGACATATAGTTCTAGGGCTACACTTATCACTAATCTCGTGGGATTGTTTTGTAATTATCCTTTATGTTGAAGGACGAAAACCATAACTTTTGGTAAGTTAAAGGACGAAAACCAAAATTCAAAACTTAAGAGGACGAAATCCAAAATTCAAAACTTAAGAGGACGAAAACCACAATTTTTGGTAAGTTAAAGGAAAAAAACCACAATTCAAAATTTAAGTGGACGAAAACCAAAGTCAACGAAACTTATAGGATAAAAAAATGTATTTTTCCTTTAACCGGGCACTTACCTTTATTGCACGAATTGCTTACACTTGGAAAGTAAGTATTGTAAAATACGTGTCAATGTTTCACACTGTAAAACATTTCATATAAGTTTTTGTCAAAATTTAATAAAATGAAAGTGAATATAACAATACTCCATTGTTCTTTTGGATATCTTTATTACATTAGGTTAATACTGATCTAAATGTACAAAAAAAAATTTAGTGACCAATATTTGCAGATCTATCCAATTTTAATAGTCTGAACCATATTTTTCCAAAACACAAAGAAAAATGACTACCAGTTAAATAAGATCAGTAGAGTTACCCATTATTCATGAATAATATCTCTTTTTTCTTTAAGAAGAAACAACTTGTTTAATAAAAGGGTGACTTGTACATATATACTTCACACTTGTCCTTAATTACATTTTTTATCGTTTCATTTAAAAAAAAATTTTCACAAGTTCCAAGTGAATTTGCAAATGCATCCCTATGTTTATTTCATATATATTTATAAAAGTATCCTATATGTAATGCATTTATTTCTCCAAGGCCTCAAACTTTCTAAATTAGCAACAGGAGTCAACTAATTCTGAAATGTTCTTAAGTCGCTATAAAAGGAGTGGTGGAGACAAACCCTACATATCAAACACTACCTGCCGCCTCCTTCCCCTTCCCCTCCCTTAAAACGTAGATCCAGATTTGTAGTGCGAGTCCAAAATCAAATGATGAAGAAGAGGTAAATCTGGGTTCATATGCGCCAATTTATTTTTTAATCTCATTAATTAATGTTGTTTATGATTATCATCTTTTTTCATTTTGGTGGAATCCCAGTTCGATCCAATGATTTTGGTTAATCAATTGGATTTTGCGGCGGAAGAAGAAGGAGAAAATGGATTTATTAGTAGATTCATCTTCTCAGGTACAAAACAGAAACAACAAGTTTATCATGTTATGATTTTTTCACAATTTGAAATTTTTATTTAATTTTGAATGGAATTTTTAATATCATGTTGGATTTATAGATTCACAATTGGCTAGCAAAAATATTTGTGCTTCTCGTGGGAGTTAAGTTCAAGCAATCCATGGTAATGCTTAATCTTTTTCGTTTTTCATGAATTAAAAATAATGAAATAATTCGTTTTACATATCTAAAAGTCTAAAAATTTAGAAAATAGTTCTATAACTAGTAAATTTTAAATAACTGTTAATTTGTAAGAAAATATTCGGTTAACCAAACAACTTATGTTATTTGGATAAATCAAAATAGCCAAAACTGAAAGTAATATGATTGTTTTTAAAGATCAACAAAATGACATGCGGAGATGGATTTATACATGGAATCCAAATAATTAATTTTTCCTTTCAGCTTTATATTTTTACCTTGTGTTGAGTATTGGTGGTTTGATTATGTTTCTAGGTAGTTAAAACATCTTGGGATTATAAGAACACATATCTAATCTCGTAGATTTTTAATTTTTAACGCTTGAGCGAAAGATTTGATAAAAATCAATAATATGCATAGGTACATAAAAAGGAGGTTTCTTCTAATTTATTTGCAGGTATATCTACGGTTTCCTTTTTTCACCCACACCCCCCAATTTGTTCAAAATTAGAAAAGGTCCCGAACCTTCTGGAATACACCCCCTCATTCATTGCTTCCCTATATAAAGAGAAGGCTACCCTAATTTTTTCACACCGCCGCCTCCCTTCCCTGTGTTTCTTTACTCCTTATGCTGAAGAGTGAGGTACATCGTTTCTGCAAATTTGATCACTTTCCTTTTAATCTCATGATCTATTTTCCAGATATGCTAATCTAATGGTTTGTATTATGTATTTAAGTATGGCTAAATCGATTTAGAAGAGAAAACAAAAGTTTCAGTTTGAAAAAAGATATGTGATTCCTTTGGACATGTAAATTTTGATCCCAATGTCTGCGGATCTAAAAATTTATTTCTTGATTTGCATTTTTGTTAAATATTTTTTAATGGGAAAACTACCTTCAAATTTGATAGGTCAAAAGGTTGGCATCCTTTGCCAAATCTGTTTAGGACAATTTTTTTTAAAACTAGAGCAAAACTATTTTTGTTTTAACAAATTTGGATAGCTTTGATTGTTCTCTCTTTTTATTTTGAAAATTTAATGGTTGTGTACATTTTGAATTGGTTTAAAATAAATGGATTATTAGATTGAACTTAGATCTTCACAATTGGCACACTTTGCCCATTGATTTGCCAATTTGTTTAGAGTAAAAAGAGATTTTGGTTGATCAAATTTGGAAAATTTTGCGTGTTTTTTTTTTTTTTAGACTTCAAGAGCCATGTACATTTTGGAATGATTTAATATAAAAAAGATTATTGGCAGGTTGGACTTAAGCACAACAAATTTGTTCTAGAACACTTGGAACATAAGCTGATTGAAAACGAAGTTTCGACGAGTTAACCAGGTGTTGTTGGAGCATCTTTTGCTTATGCAAGAGGAGAAGTTTTAAAGGGCAAATCTTAGTATTAGTAAATCATGTTTCTTTCCTTTCGGATAATTGATAGTTTAATATATCTAAAAAATGATGACTGAGTTTACCTGTTTATATATTTGACAGTGTTTTTTGTAATATATTTATTTTAATAAAACTTTTCACTCCTAATTTATGTGAGTATTAGATTGTTATGGATGATGCTATATATGAGAATCAACAAATAAAAACTTATAAATAATTAAGGAATATTACTATTTATACCCCAAATCCTCTAACTATACTCTATTTGTTAAGCATATTCCAACAAAATTTAAAAAATTATCTCACATTACTAAATATTACCCGTTAGTTCCTATAATATCCTTACTCTATCAAAATAAAAAATATCACATTCCTTTACTTCAAAAACATAATAAAAATAAAATCTTTGACTTAATTTGTATAAAATTATAAATATATAATATACTTAGGAAAATATTTAAAAAATACAAATTTTTTTAAAAATATATAAATTAAAATATCATTAAAAAATATAAATTATCGTAAATATTGAAAAAATAAAATTATTTGAAGTATAAATTAAAATTTTAAATATATTAAACTTTAAAAGTCAATAAAAAATACAAATTTGAAAAAGATAATCAAATTTTATAAATAATTAAGAAAATAAAATGAATTTTAAAAAATAATTAAATTAGAAGTATTTGAATAAAATAATTTAAAACTAACTAAAATCTGAAAAAAAAATTAAATAATAAAAAAAATTAAAAGAAAGTATAAAATATATATATATATATATATATAATAAAAAAGTCTTAAAAAATATTGAAAAAAAAAATTCTTTCACAAAATAGGTTAAAGCTTAATAAAATCATATTTTTTTATAGTTAACTAAACTTCATAAATAATGAACTTAAAAGTTAATTATATTTTAATTTTTATTTATCTTGGGTTAAAATTTGAAAATTAATTTCTTAGTTTAACTATTTTGAAAGATTTGGTTGGATTTTTTAAAACTGTTTTTGCGACACGCTTTAAAACGGTCGCTAAAATGATTATTGTTATGATTGCTCGAAATTATTGTGTGTAATTGTCTATTTTAATTGGAATTTCTGCAATTATTTATAGTTAATTGAGTAGTTGAGCTTGATTGTAAAAATATTAATTGTGGTACAATTTTTTGGAAAAATTTGACATAAGCTCATAAATTAAATTGTTGAAATATATTTGAGTCTAATTGAAATGCTGATTTCCATGTAATTAATTGAGACTCAAGAAGTCATTAGTTTATTGGGCTTATTTGAATTACTAATTAGAAGCCCAAATCATTTCAGTCAAGGCCCATTAGCCGCATTGAGTATATTAACTAGAGGTCCAATCCACGCCCACCACCGCACCATTCGCCGGATAATCTGCAGCAGCCGCCCGCTGTTGTCGAGTCAACCGTCGCCGGTATCCATGGAAGACGTCCATCTATGCTCTATCCTCAACCGTCACAGCCCGGAAATAACAACGCAACACCCACTGCCCTGTTCCGATCCCAACTCGCCTGGAAGCTGTCTTCACCGGAAAGGAAATCCACCGTGCACATTGCCGGAAATCAAGCCGCTCGCCGTCGCACCGGAGAAGAAGAAGCAGCAACCAGCCGGCAACATCCCTGTTATTCACGCCGCCATCCACTGGAAATCCATTTTCCACCATTGAAGCTGCATCACTCAAGCCCAACTCCGTCGCCCATCTGCCAGAAATAGAATTCAACTCACCGGAAGCTCTGTTTGAGGCCTCTCTGCCGCCGATCGAACCAGCCGGCACAACTCCCTGTTTGCCGATCCAAAGTTGCCGAAAATTAATCGAAACCATGTTCCATTGCCGGAGTTGGTTCGAAGCCAAGAAATCGTAAAAACTAGAAGAAGTCATGCACAGGTAAAAACGTTTTTAGAAATTTCTCTTGGCCCGTGCGTGCTAAAGTACTGAAGTAATTCGCACTGTCTCGCGATTAATTCGCACCATCATGTCAACTTTGTGAAGATAGTCGTGTGGGGTCATTCGATGTAATTCTCATGGCCAGCACCAAAAATCACACAGCCGTGTCCGAAGAGACCGTGTGAAAGTAAAATTTCTGAAAAATGACTTGGGCTTGAGGCCCAAATTCTTGCAGCCCATTTGAATTAATTGGAAGAGCCCATCTGAATTGAAACAAAGGCAGACAACATATATAATCACATCACCTTGTAGGGCACGGATCAGACTCCAGAATTCCACACGCATCACACGACATATTCCAGATTTCGTGGATAGCAATTTTCAGCTGCCGTTTTTTTACAGACGCTCTCACATAGTATTAGGTGTTCTTAATTTTCTTGCAAAATTTTGGTTTTTTAATCATTCAATCAAGTGTAATCAACTATTATTAGGTGAATTCTACACTTAACTTTTTTAATATTGTCGATATTTAAATGTTTATGGATATTTTAATGATTTATGTTATGAGTTTCATTTATTTAATTATGGGCTAATTTATTTTATACTTTAGGGATTTTGAAACCATGTGATTATAAAGTAGGCGTTTGTTCATGAATTTATTTATGTGTTTCTTGGATGATTTTTCTAATTATGAGATTTTATTGAGTTGTAATTAATTTTCTTGTCTATTGTATGTGTGAATTTATGCTTGCAATATTACTAGGGTTGAGTGGGCTAAATGAGTGCATATTTGCGGTTTAAAAATTAATTATATGCTTTAATTGTATCTCTTATGCATTCGAAGAAGGTAAGTGGTAGTAGAACCCCCGTAATTAGACACTTGAGCTTGAATTTAGGGAGCAAAAAGTGAGGGAATTAGGAGATTAGACTTAGAACCGTGTTTGGAAACACCTCATTGAGAGGCTATATTACCCGAAGGGGGAACGGTTTCTCTTCCTAGCGTTTATTCAACTGAATTCATTGAGAATCTTGAGTAAATTGCCCCTAGACATCCAAGTAGAGACATAAATAGATCATAAACGGCACCCTTAGTATCACTAGGTGGATAAATCCTAAAGCATATCTTCTCTCATTTGAATTTCTTGGATTAGTTGTTATTTCTTGGTTTTAATTTTCATTGTTTGTTTTTGTTGCTTAGTTTAAGATCTAAAAAAATGAATAGAAACCTTTGCTAGTGACTATATAAGCATGTGATTAGGGTCATAATTGCATATTTTAACATTAATTTCTATATGATTTTGGTGATATTATGTTCATATTTGACCCTAATATGTTATACTTTGTGCATTTAACCCTTTTTGGCTAGAAAGTTGTGATTATAGGTGGAAACGAGCAAAACAAGGAAGAAATGAGCAAGATCGAGAAAAGTCCTAAATTATGGAGTTTAACCAATGGAAGCAATTGTTGTTCCATGTTTAAGAGCTTGAAGAGAGGGTCACAACGAAAGAATAATCGAGTCAATTGTAGTTCTAGAATTCAAGATATGATAAAAACAACGAAAGTCGAGCATTACCAGAGCTAAGGACCCAAACCGGCAGCACATACACACAAGTCGGCAGCACCTGACTTGAAGTCGCGCACCCATAGACTGACTTGACGGACCAAGCATCGCGCAAGTGGACGCCGACTCTGATCGACAGCGAGTTGTGGGAACTCGGCAGCTGGGGATCTCGCGTGACCAGGCTGCCGAGCAAGATCGGTAGCCTGCATGTTGGAGCTCGGCAGGAATTGCAACCGCGTGACGTGGCTGCCGATTGTGATCGGCAGCCACTATGACTGTGGTCGACAGCGTGCAAAAATCTAAATTTTTAGGGCTATTTTCGCATTTTCGGGCGTTTTAATGAAGGGCATCTTGGGTAAATGATCTAAGGGTACTATATATACTTCCATATCAGATTTCCAAGGACATACTTTCATAATTCTTAGATTACACACATCATCATAATCTCTCTCTAGATTTGTAGAAGTTAAGGTAGTTTCTAGTTGGGTTTCTTAGATTTCTTCATACGATTTCTCAGATAACTTTTGATCTACCGTTTGGATCTTCAATCCGTTTGTTGCTGCACTCTTATCTCAACTAGAGCTACATTTCTACCATTTGAATTTATTTTTCCATTGATGGATTGTTTATTAGCTTTTGTAGGTAATTTTTACCTTTCCAATTTCATTTGTAATAGGTAAGATTTTGTATTCTCTAATCAATTTCAGTGTGATGATGATTGTAGTTAGTTCAATTACTCTTTTGTTTTCCAAATTAGCCATGGGCTGATTCCTTTATGTGTTAGTGTATGATTCCTATAAAGTAATGTGGTGTTAATGTTGATCTTATGAATGCTATGAGATCTTGTATGATCAATTCTCTATATTGATGGTTTGTATGAATGCTTGGAATGCATAATTGATTAATTGGGCCATTAGGGAGTTAGTCTCATATGAGAATTGGACTATTTTTCTAAATCTTCTTGTTATTAGGCCAATGCATGCCAGGTGTTTGATAAAATTCCTAAGCTAGTGAGAATTATTCTTAGTGAATAGAAAGAACAATTAGAGGCTCTATTGTGTATCTACGGAGACCTTTGCATATTAGAGAGGCTTGCCAATTGATTGTACAATACCTCATTGCATGATTTAGTGATACATCTCCATGTGAAACATAGGATAGTACACTAATACATATCTCTCACAACTTGCTCACTTTGCATCAAAGTGATAGGTAGTTTACTTTCTTGATGAGCTGGTAGACATTAGAAACCTTCCCCACTTTATTACTTTGTTTGATTTCGAATTTGAACAAAAATCATACCTTACAATCTCCCATCTCCCTGAGTTCGATAAATAATAAACTTGGTCATCTTGCCACGACGAATAACAATCATGTACACTTGCGTGTAGACACCATTTGGGCAAATAAGTTTTTGGCGCCGTTGCCGGGGATCCAATTTCGAAGGATAACGATCACGTACAATTTTGAAGGATCGAGTGATAGAGAAGATCCAAATGCTCACCTCAATAACTTCACGAAAATCCGTGATACGATAAAGTATAAGGGTATGTCGGATAACGAGAAGAAGCTCCATTTCTTCACCTTCACCTTGAAGGGTCTAGCCAAAATTTGGATACAATCAATGAACCCTAAAGCTGCCACATGAGAGGAGTTAAGCTCTCAATTTCTAAAGAAATTCTACCCTCCATAAAAAATGCTAAAGGCGAGGGAGGAGATAAAGAATTTCTGACAAAAGGCGAGAGAAACTATATCTAGTGCTTGGGAGAGGTACCAAGCCTTGCTTTTGGCTTGTCCTCAACATGGTTTGAGGGAAGAAGACATACTTGTGCTGGAGGTTCAGTTTGGACGAGGATGGTTCATCAAGTGAACGAAATTATTGAAAACATCGCCGCTAACGATGCTTTTCAAAGGGAAGCCAATAGTGGAACGGGTGATCGAGTTTCTCTTCTTGAGGAAAATATGAGAAACATGATGCAAATGGTTTATGGAGGCCAAATCCAAAACCAAGCTCCAGCTCCTATGCAAGTAAGTGTTGTCAAAAGTGTTCCTCCTCACACAACTTATACACAAGAGGAAGTGAATTACATGGGTCGTCCTCAATACAACAATTCCTTTTCTAGTAATCAAAGGCCCTATATTGCTCCACCCTTTAGACAACAAGAGGGTCCGCATCCAAATCAAAATAATCCTCCCTACAACCCTAATAGGAGGCATGAGAACTTTTCGTACTCCAATCCCAAGGGAACAATACAATTGCTACCCGGGATTGATCCGGGGTCAAAACCGCCAAATAATGAGGGTAGAGGGAATATGGATGACACCTTGGCGCTAATTTCAAAGAATGTGGAAGATTTGAGAGTGGAATTTAGAAAGATAAACAATGAGACGAATAAAAAGTTAGATGACTTGTATAATTCGCAAGGAAACTAAATCAAGAGCTTGGAATTTCAAATTGGGCAGCTTGTTTCTTCTTTAAGCCCACAAGTCAACAAAGGTAAATTCCCTTCTACAACGGAAATTAATCCTCGAGAGAATTGCAATTCCATTACTTGTGTGGATGTTTCAAAAAAGTTGGTAGGGAATTGTACTTTTAAAAAGTTCCATGATGAGTTAGTGGAGGAAGCATGTTGTAGTGAGAATGTGAAATTGGTGAAGGGTGATGAGGAAAATTTGGGGGTAGTGGAGAGTTTAAAGGCAAAAGATGAGAAAAAGAAAGGGAAAGCGTAGATAGGGGGTGAGGAAAGAATGGAGGAATAAAAGGTGGAAATTTCAAAGGGAGTCAAAGATAAGCTCGATGAGAGGCTTAAGAAGTTCCTTGACTTGTTCACAAAGATGTATGCTAACATGCCTTTCAAAGAGGTAATTGAGCAAATGCCAACGTACACAAGATTCTTGAAGGACCTTATGTCAAAGAAGAGGAAAAAGGAGCTTGAAATTGTCAAACTCACTCATGAGAGTAGCGAGCTTATTATGAAGCATCTTCCTAAAAAACTCAAAGATCTGGGAGGTTTCACTTTGGATTGTCATATTGAAGGAAGCAAGACAATCAAAGATTTATGTGATCTTGGGGTAAGTGTGAATGTTATGCCTTTATCCATAGCTCAAAGGCTTGGTTTGAAGGATATGAAGCCCATGTGTAGTAAGCTTCATATGGCGGACAATTCAAAGGTTCAACCTAGAGGCATTGTGGAAGATGTGGTAGTTCAAATCGGTAAGTTCTTGTACCCGATTGATTTTGTGATCTTGGATGTAGAGGAGGACAAGAATACTCCTCTAATTCTTAGGAGACCCTTCCTAGCAACTTCGGATGCATTGATCAATATTCAGAAGGGAGAGGCTACCTTGAGGATGAATAATGAGAGAAATAATTTCTCCATTTATGATTCTTCAATGAGTTTTTAAGGGTTGAGTTTGAAAATGCGAGCAAAGTTATGAGAACTTGTGATCTTGAGAGTGAAGTGGTTGAGGAGATTCCTTTTGAAAAGAAGAAAAAAGTGAATGAAGATGAGAAAAATGGAGTGAAGAAAGTAGTAAAGAAAGGATGTTTTTGGAGAAGGAAATTGAGTGATGTAAGTCACTCAACCCTCATTGATCTTGATGTCACTTGAGCTTTATTGCGTCCGGCTAGGGGACGTTAAATCTAAGCGCTAGATAGGAAGCAACCCATCCGTATCCTTGATTTCTTTTGATTGTTATTTTAGTTTTTGATTGATTTTTGTGTGGGAATTGAAGCTTGAGTGCTAATTGATATTTTTATAATTTTTTGTGATCATTGCTTGTTGATATTGAGTTTATATGATTTGAAAGAGTTTGAGGAGTGAATTTTTTGTATGATCTTGATTAATACTTGGTTTTTGAGTTGAGAGTTTGTAATTCATTGGTTCTTATGTGCTAGCAAATTTTAATTTAGCACTTTTCCAAACTTTATTAGGATTTACAATCCGATAAAGTTTGGGGGTGTGTTCGTGTTAAATTTTCTCAATTTGCTACCATAGTTGATTCATATTTGATTGATATTCATGTTATATTTTGAGTACTAAGTGGAGCTGTGTAGGAAAAATACAAGAAAAAGGGTGAAAAAAATAAAAAAATTTCGAAGTGGAAAGTGAAGTCCCAGGAAGGCAGCCAGGAAGCCTGTGATCGGCAGCACTTGAGCTAGAGTTGCGCGCCCACTGCCTGACTCGGCAGCGCAAGCATAGCGCATGTGGACGCGTGAGTTTGGTTGGCAGGCGGCAAGCTTCAAGTCGGCAACTGGGGACTTCGCGCGACCAAGTTGCCAGAGCTTGATCGGCAGCGACTATACCTGTGGTCGCGCGTCGTGTTCGATTTTTAGATTTTGACCAATTTGGGTCAAACTTTGAACACACTTTCCAAAGGTAACCTACTAACTCTCTATACCTTTTAATTACTTTTTTCACACATAAACAAACACTTAATCACTCAAAATTCTTGCACATCTCTCTCTTAAAAAACCGAAGAAGAAGAAAAAAAAGAGAAATTTTATATCTCAAATCCTACATCTCCTCTCACTAATTCCTTCCACAGGTACGTTCCTTTGACTCTCCTCTATCTATTTCTTACAACTTTCTAGAGATTCCATGGTTGTATTGGCTAGAATTTGAAATTAAATTTCTAGGGTTCTTGAGCATGAAATTTGGGATTTTTGATTCTAGGATTGTTTTTATGCAATTGATGATGGAATTAGGCTATATTGTTGATGGGTAATCCATTGGAAGCCCAATTGAATGTTAATTTTGAGTATTTTGAGCTTAATTGATGTTTGAAATTTTGGGGGTAGGCATAGTGACGGGATTTTGAAGAAATTGTGCTAATATTTGATTTCTATCATGATTTTGTGCAAGATGCTATTAGTTGTGATCTATATTGATACTAGGATGGATTTTAGTGATGTTGCTTATATGGGGAATTATTGTTTATAGCATTAGCAGGAAGTGTGAATTGGCATGATTATTTCTTTAATCCTTATATTGAGAACCCAATTTTATGTGCAATAGGTAGATGATTTTCGAGTTCATCCTACGCTTTTTGTTCACATATGGTATTTTGTAGGGATGACTAAGAAAGGAAAGGGTAAAGCTTCAAGTTCTAACACGAGTAAGAAGTGGAATGACCCCACTTTAGAGGAAGCTTGTTTAAAGAAGTGTGGAGACAAACCTTCCAATCATCAACTATTTTTCGGGGATAAAGAAAATTATTTCAAAGTATTTGTGCAAGTGATGGATATTGAGTTCTACACGAGAACATTCTTTGATAAGACAACCACCACAATGTGCAACTTTAGGGATGATGTGGAAGAATTGTTTGAAAGAATAGGTTGGTAAGGTTTACTTACCATGCAGTGCTTCGGGTATTCCGAAGAGATTTGTATTGAATTCTTGAGCACATTGGTTGTCGTGGAGAGTGATGGAGTACCTATCAAGGCTAGATTCCGATTCAACAACGAGGATTATGTCTTAACCACCAATCAATTCAATCAATTTTTTGGTTGTGTTGAGAATGTGCCGAAGCAACATTTTTATGCTTGGGAGAGGTTCACTCGAGCTCAAGAGACATGTGACATGATTAGTAAAGATGGAGGTGTGTATGTGGCTCAAAGCTCTAAGGCATCTCGCCTTGCTAATCTAATTTTGGCATACGTGCACAAGATTCTAGCAAACACTGCTTTTGCTAGAGTTGAGGGGAGCAGAGTTAGGAGCGAGGAGTTGTTCATACTCCACTCAATGTTAACGTCCAAAAAGGCTGATTTTGGTGCTTATCTCATCAAGAATCTTTGCCAACAAGTCACGAGGACAAATTATTCTTATGGAGGATTAATCACTTTTATTATTCAGAAGGTAAGTCCATCAAGATCTAGAGAGGTTTATGTAGGAGAACCTGTTGATTTGGCCTACATGATCAAGACGAGGATTTTTAAGAAGAAGGCGAATACTATTTGTTTCATAGTGACAAATATAAGAGACCTCTTCCCTCTACTTGATTACGTCCTTCTCACAGTGACAAAGAGTGAGAATTTGAAGCTTAACTCACCCTTGCACCTGCAAATCAAGGAGGAATTCAATCGCAGGGCATTTAAAAGAGTAAGGGGTGAATCAAGCTCCCAACCCCAAGAGGATGAGCAAGATGTAGGGCACCAGCCGATGCAAGAAGATTACTGTTGGTCCCGAAATGAGTATAATCAGTGTATGGGGGGGAATACACTGATGTCAGATTTTTCTGAAAGACTCAGAAAAATGCTCTAACGCACTCAGTCAGGATTCCCTGAAGTACTCAGTATGCTGAAAGTCCACAGGGGCAGCAGGGACGGTTCAGTAATGAGTCAGATAAGCTGAGTGTGAGTAAAGTGCTCAGAAGCTCAGTAGAGATAACAAACCTACTGACTGCTCGGAAGCGAGTCAGTTGGACCACTATCTCAGTGAGCCAGAGTACGTGCGGAAAGTGAGCCCTTAGATCTACTCGTTTTAGTTTCTGAAAACATTTTCTCTGAGTTGCTTAGTAAATTGGTGGTTAAGGCTGAGTGCACAGTATTTAGATTCAGGATGATTGATTCAGTCCTGAGGTTAAAAACAATGCAGTATGTTCAGTTTAATATGATGACAGTTATGATCCTGAACAGAACAGTAAATCAGCACACAGGGGACTTTTTAACGTGGTTAGGAGATAACCAACTCCTACGTTGACGACCTGATTTAACAGGAAGCTATCCTCAAAACCCTGAGGATAGGTACTTGGGTTTACGTGCCAAGGGACACGAGTAGCCCACTTTCTCTCTTAGGAACTGACCCCTGGGCGTTTTACAAGTCCCAATCCTTCTAACCAACCGATCTCATACCTTGAGTGGTTTGGTATTCTGGTTTCCAACTAAGATAGCTCTAGCAATACAAAACAATGCTAAATAATAGAGCTATCGATCTAAGCAAATACAGAGTGAATCCTACTACAACACTAGGGAAATTTAATCGCAGAGTGTTGCTTATAGTATGCTTGATGAGCTTGGATTCTTGAGAGTTTTCTCTTGGAAATTTCCCGTTAGCCTTGAATGGGTGCAAGGCTCTCCATATTTATAGGGAATATTTAAAATAGATCCGTTGGAGGAGATCAAATTAAATCTTTCCTATTTTAGAGTAGTTGCAGGCTAGAAATACTGTTTGACCTACCCGCCATGCTTATTCTGGCAGGTTGTCACATCATCTGCAACTTCTGAGACGCATTAAATGCCGCATTAAATGCTGCGCAGACTCCGTGCATACGTGTCGAAGGATCATTGGCTCTCCGCTATAACGGCTAGTTGATCTTCAGACATTTATCCTTCCTCGTACATTCAATGCTCTGAGTCTCTTGTTAATAACTCAGTCTGAACGTGTGTCTTAATGGAGTCTTACTGACATTCTCTTTGTCTCTTGTCCCATAGCATAAATAACCTTTTGCTTTGGTCTTACATGATTCAGGTGATCTGAACTACGGCCTGAGTCAGGTCCTATGTGCATTCAGCACAGCCTGATAGGTTATTCAGCCCAGTATGTGTAACCTTTTTGCTTCGGATTTACAAGGTTCAGATAAACTGAACCAAGGCCTAAGTCAGGTCCTAAGTGCATTCAGCACAGCCTGATAGGTAACACTTTACTCGTCACTGACTAATTTCTGTCCTGAGTATGCTTAGTGTACTCAGTAGAAACATCAGCCAATGGTACTTCAGGATAGTCTTCAGGATGGATCATCAGGCTTCGATCTTCAGATTCAGAACAGACAGTCTTCAGTAAGGCTGACTGACTTCTTCCAGATGGATTACACTTCAGACTTCAGTAAGTTGGGTCGACTCC
This sequence comes from Prunella vulgaris, assembly GCA_026898435.1. Classification (NCBI taxonomy): domain Eukaryota; kingdom Viridiplantae; phylum Streptophyta; class Magnoliopsida; order Lamiales; family Lamiaceae; genus Prunella; species Prunella vulgaris. Next base: position 724,883 of record JAPKLY010000060.1, read on the forward strand.
AATATTCTTCAGTCTTCAGCATGACCTTCCCGTACTGAATTTCTAACCTTACACTCCTGAACTATTTTATCCTGAACAACTATACTTTGGCAAATTCATCAGGGGTTTTGGGATCTAATCAAAATACTCAGATTGTCCCGACAATTTCCCCCTTTTTGATGATGCCAAAACCCATAAGCAAATTCCTATTCATCTATACAATCAACTGACTTAGTCAGTGAAAACAACTCAGTACCTCCTGACAACTAGGTACTTAGTCTATAAGATGAAAACAAGGAATGGGTTAGTACAGTTCTTGATAAGGATTCAGAAAAGTAAATTCAGGAGTCAACAAGAAGTTATACTCAGGAAAAATAAATAACTTCATTGATTGATAAGAAAATACAAGTATCCTGAAGCTATTACAAAATTCCTGAACAACTAGCTCCTGATCTAGTCTTCATCCTTATTCCAAGCAGTCAGTGGAATATCGTACATTCCCAGTACTCGGTTCAGGACCTGCTTCATCCTGTTCCGATCAGCAACGGCCCCGGCAGCTCGTCCTACTCTGACGACTTCTTTAGAAATTGCTTTCCGGTCCAGCTGCTTATAATTCCTAAAGAGTGGAGGAGGGTACTTGATGAATTCCGGAGGAGCGATCTCTACACCTTCAGTGTCAGCGTGTCTGATGATTTCAGCCCAGAGATCAGGATGCTCCTGTGCCATCCAGTGATGGAGTATGACGTCTTTTTCTTCAGTCAGATCGTCCCATAACCCCACCAGGTAGAATAGGTATGCCCACCTATTCCGGATTGGAATCCATACCTCCAGCATCTCAATCGGAATGAAGTCTTCAACAAACTTCAATGGAGGATGACTTTGATCTGGTCTGACCACAATCTTCCTCTGAGTCTTCATCCGAGATCCAGATGATACAGATTTCTTCTTCTGGACCTGAGAAGTCAGATACTCATTGGACTCTTTTAGGCGCTGGATCTGACTGAGCAGCGAAATTTCTTTCATTTTTGCTATCTTTTCAGCTTCAGTCATCACCAATTTCTTCTGAGTGGTCAGCCCAGTTGTTGTCATTTGTTCCTCCATCTCCTTATATAACGGCTCAAGAGCCGGATCTTCAGACGATCTCAACCTCTTCGGCTCTGAACCTTCAGCAGCTTCGATGGCGGCTACGGATCTAGTCCTCTTTCTTTCCGCAGCCTTCAGTTCAAGGGGAAAGTTTTTCTTCTTAGCTTTACCAGTAGTGGCAATTTGCTTCTTCCCTTCTTCCCCCTTTTTGGCATCATCGTCATTAATACGTTTGACAACTTCATCCACTGACTCCGCCAACAGATTGAACTGACTGTCCATCTCAGTCTGCTTCACCTGCAATTGCCCAATCTGCCCTGCCATTCCTCTTAGGCCGATACTGACCTGATCAACTGCTGATTTGTGTGCAGCCTTCAGTCGACCCTCGAAGTTTTCCATCCTTGTGTCTAGGGCAGATGCAATTTTCTCCATCTCCTGTGCAGACAACTCCCTCAGCAGGTCCTCCTTCAGTTCAGCTTTCAGCTTGACCAACTTCTCATCAACCAGTTGATCAACCTTTTCAGACAGTTATTGATCCAGAAAATTGGCAAGCTTAGTCTCCTGCTGAGTCTGCACATTAGAAACCATCTGATTGCAGTTTTGAATAGCATCCTTGGCTTGCTCGGAAATGACAGTGAGTTCTACATTGATTCCAGTCCGAGCTTCCCCAAGAAGATCAATTGCTGCATGCATATCAGAGGCCATATCATTCAGGTCACGGTCCAGTTTATTAATTTTCTTGTTTAGCACTTCAGAGTTTGATCCCACCCTTCCTGATTTTCGCACAACGAGAATGACCCTCCTATGCAGATTGCCAAGAGCTCGTGAGGAATTCTGAAGATAAACTGATTCGGGTGTGAACCACTTTCCTCTGAGTCGGACCATGCCTAGTGGACCCTCTCCTGAAGCCTCCACAATCCCGGGTCCCAGGATTGCTTCATCGGCCGGTGCACTGACTCCCTCAGTGTCACCTTGCTGATCGTCATCAGCAATCATCACCACCTCCATTTCAGCTTCCTTCTCCTCTCCCTTCTCTTGAGCTTTCTGAGTCTCAGGCTCAGGATACGTTCTGCGGACTGTTCTGATAAAATCCACCATTTTGATCAGATGATGTAGAGAGTTTACATCAAAATGATCAAAGAGGGCGGCTTCTAAATCTGCAATGCAGTCCCATCCTCTGGACTCTCCTAGCTGGCTGAGCTCAGACCAGGTGGCGTTTCTGATCATGGCAAAAGTGCGGAGTTGCACTACTGCCTCCTTCTGAGCCTCAGTGAGATCAGGGAATCTCCTCTCCACCATCTCAGCTGCCTCTCCCCTTGCTACTATCTCAAAATCTGAAAGAATATTCACATCGGGCGCAGGGAAAGGCCATGGTGTTTCAGCCTGAACTGATTCAGCAGCCTCTTGCTCAACTCCTCCTTCCTGAGCAGGCTCTACCTGACCCAAACTCTGATAAGTTTCAGCAATGTTAAGAACCAGTTGGTCGGGATGAGGGGATGCAACCTCCGGAACAGATGTAATCGGAGCAATTTCAAGAACAGCCTGCGCCTGAGCTGGTTCCTTCTCTACAGCTTCAGCAGCTTGCTCAGCTTGTGCCTGAGCTGGTTCCTTCTCAACAGCTTCAGCAGCTTGCTCTTCCACGAGCTTCTTCTCTCGCTCAGCTGACCCAGAGTAAAGAAATTTCAATTTTTGTTGCTTGGGTGCTGAGGGCTTAGATTTTTCCTCCGCTGGCTTTGCTGTATCAGACTCGGAAGACTTGCCTGCCTGAGCCTTGACTCTTCCAGTCATGCTCGCCTGAGCCTTCTTCTTCTGAGTCCGAGGCCTTCTCCTTGTGCCAGCATCATCGGAATATGCTCTGAACAGGTTGATTTTCGCTGGAATCTCGAGTGACTGGGCCTGATCCACATCACCGAGATCCAGGGTCTCCAAGAGCATAGAGATTTTGGTGCCGAAGTGCATCTTGGCCTCAAAAGTTGCCTGACCCTCTGAAGAGTACTTGATCTTGCTGGTCTCAGCCACCAGTATTTGGAGGAAGTAACCCTCCCAGTCAAAATTATGCAGAGAGGCGTAAAAGATAGCCATCATCGTGTAGAGCTTCGGTCTGGAGATCTGCTCCAATCCTCCAGTGATCCCCATCACTCCCTGACTTGTCAGGTCGAAGAAGTGACGGTTTTCAGTCCTCAAGACTGATTTATTCAGGCCAGATTTCAGGACTACATCCCCATCGCACAGAGACTGGAGAAAGTCCTTCTCATTCCCATACCCATAATCCACTGGGCTTCGTCCTGTACTGGGAAGATTAAAAACCTCCTTAATCTTCCCTCGGATGTTGAGAGTGACCCATCTCCTGGTCATCTCCTCCTCTCCATCCTTCCCTTTTTCACAGGTGGTCAAGGGAATACAAGTTTCCCACTCCTGGGAGTCCTTGTTCTGCGCCATCTTCAGGTAGAAGGCAGCAACAAGTCGTGGGTGGAGCCTCTGTGGCTTTGCAGTAATGAACTGCAGAAGACCTGCATTATCAAATAATTTTTGTACAGGCAAAATTTCTGGGTGATTGGAAGAAAAATCCCCATAGGGCTCATAGTGTATTTCATTCCTCAAATGGAAAAGATTTCCAAAGAATGTATCTGCAGATGGTGAAGCCATGGAAAATTTTGGAAGAATTGAAGAGAATCGGGTTTTTAGAGAAAATAAGTTAAGAAAATATTGGGTGCATAAAGGTTTTAACAACACAATCTTCTCTTATTTATAGAAAAATTCAGTTTTAATCGGACGGCTCAGAAAATAGTGACCTTTGGGATTCAACGATTAAGATTGAGCAGTGAAAAGCATTTGACTCTTCGGTTATTTTTAAACGTGATTGGTCAAAACTTTATCGAAAACCGTTCCCACCCACAGTACATTAAATACGTATTAGAGCATGTCCGTATTTAATTCAAATAAATAATAACCAAATATTAAATGAATGGCTGGGATTGAAAGGAAATTATATTGATTTGACAATACAGCAAACAGTAAAAGGATAATGCACGCAATATCAGATGACTAGACATAAATCAGGAAACATACCAGTCAGTCAGATTTGTATTCTGACTGATACCACTTATTGCCCTATCAGGGTGACAAGCCCTGAGTTCAGTGTCCTGAAACTTAGTCAGTCTATACTGATCATCCTTTTTAACTGAATGTTCCCCCTACAACCATTCACATTCTCTGAGATTCCTTCATCCTGAGTCCATATGAGTTATTCCCCCTGACCTTGTGCATTCTGATCAGAGATTCAAATAGAATCTCCTAAGCCTGGGTCAAGGAGTCCTAACTCTACTGATAACTCAACAAACCTGGTTTCAGGCAAAGCCTTAGTCAGGATGTCAGCTCTCTGTTTTTCAGTAGGGACTCTCTCCATCCTGATATCCTTCTTCTCAACATGATCTCTGATAAAGTGATGCCTGATGTCTACATGCTTACACCTTGTATGTAAGACTAGGTTTTGGGATATGGCAATGGCACTATTATTGTCACAATAAATTGGGACTTCAGTGGCCTCTATTTGGTAGTCTCTCAGTTGTTGTTTCAGCCAAAGAATCTGAGAACAACAACTGCCTGCCGCCATATACTCAGCCTCAGTAGTAGACGTTGCAACACTGGTTTGCTTCTTAGAAAACCAAGAGATCAGTTTACTCCCTAGAAACTGACATGTGCCTGTAGTTGATTTCCTATCAAGTCTACAGCCTCCATAATCAACATCTGAATAGCCAGTCAGTTCTAGGTTGTCATCAGAGGGATACCAAAGTCCTAAGTTGACTGTACCACTCAGGTATTTCAGAATCTTTTTGGCACTCTCTAGATGACTCTTCTTTGGATCAGACTGATACCTTGCACAGACTCCAACTGCATAAGTGATGTCAGGACGACTAGCAGTCAGATACAATAAAGATCCTATCAGTGCCCTATATTCAGTCTGATTTACTGAGACTCCTTCTTTGTCAGGATCCAGCTTCTCATTTGTGTTCATGGGAATACGTGAGACTTTGCTGGACTGAACTCCAAATTTCTGAATCAAGTACCTCGCATACTTGGACGGATTAATGAAAATTCCGGAGTCAGTTTGCCTGACTTGGAGACCCAGAAAGAAATTCATTTCTCCCATCATTGACATCTCAAATTTCCCAGTCATCAGTTTGGAGAATTTCTCACAAAGCTTCAGATTAGGAGATCCAAATATTATGTCATCCACATAAATCTGAACCAAGAGAATGTCTTCCCCTTCGGTGATCTGGAAGAGGGCCCTGTCCACTGTTCCTTTCATGAACCCGTGGTCTATCAGGAACTGGGATAGTGTATCGTACCAAGCTCTCGGAGCTTGCTTCAGGCTATAAAGAGCTTTCTTCAGGTGATATACCTTGTCACCGACTTCGAACCCTGGAGGTTGTTCAACATAAACCTCCTCGTTCAGTGCACCATTCAGAAAGGCACTCTTTACGTCAATCTGATACACTTTGAATTTCTTGAATGTTGCATAAGCCAGAAACAACCTGATTGCTTCCAACCTTGCGACCGGAGCAAAGGTCTCATCATAGTCGATACCCTCGGCTTGAGAGTAACCCTTTTCCACTAGTCTGGCCTTATTCCTGACAACAACATTCTTCTCATCCCTCTTGTTCTTAAAGACCCACTTGGTGCCAATGACATGTTGACGCCTAGGTCTATCAACTAACTCCCAAACCTGATTCCGCTCAAACTGATTGAGCTCATCCTGCATGGCTAGGATCCAGTTGGGATCAGCTAGAGCTTCTTCTATGCTTGTAGGTTCCTGATCACTCAGGAAGCAACAAAACATAGCGCTTTCGCCAAAGGACAACCTCGTCTTGACCCCCTCATTGATATCACCAATGATATCAGCCAATGAGTGATCATCTAGCCATCGCCTCCTGCTGACTGGAGCACTGGGAGCTACTGACGTTCTTTCGCCTGATCCTGAAACATTAGTCTCTACAATAATAGGCAAGGAACAGGAACGAGCAAGAACATGGGATACTGAGTCATTTCCTGAGGGTTGACCAATATCAAAGAAATTGTTTCCCCCTACAGTAGTGGACTCAGTAACTGTCTCAGGTGCAGAAGCATCATCACCGACAGTACGTACCTCAGGTTGAGTCTGTCCCTCCGTCTGAGACTCAACATTTTTCGAGGCATGGGCTTGCTGAGGGTTAGCCTGAAGTCCATCCTGATCTTCATCATCATCATCCCATCCCTTGGGAGCACTGACAAGTTTGATCTTGAATTCAGGACTCTTCAGACTCAGTCTTGTTACCTTTTTGGTAATTCCCTCAGTATCAGGACTTGGAACCTATTTTCTATGCACTGATGCAGTCTCATCAAACACAACATGAGGTGTTTCCTCCACACAAAGGGTCCGACAGTTATATACCCTGAAAGCTTTACTGACTGAGGAGTATCCTAAGAAAACTCCCTCATCGGATTTACTATCAAAGGCTTTCAGCTGGTCTTTCCCATTGTTCAGGATGAAACACTTACACCCAAAAATATGGAAATAGGAGATGCGAGGCTTCCTCTTGTTCCAAGTTTCATAAGGTGTCTGAGCATGTTGTTTGTTCAGCATAGATCGGTTCTAAGTGTAGCAAGCAGTGTTGATTGCTTCAGCCCAGTACTTCTTGGGCAGTCCTGATTCAGCCAACATGGTCCTGGCAGCTTCCTTCAAGGTTGGATTCCTTCTTTCAGCTACCCCATTCTGCTGAGGGGTCCTAGCTGCAGAAGTCTCATGAGCTATACCATGGTTAGTACAGAAGTCAGTTATAATAGAGTTAATAAACTCTGTTCCTCGATCTGATCGGATCTTGACTATGCTCTGACCCTGTTCAGTACTCAATTGCTTGAGTAACTCTGGAAGCTTGACCTGAGTCTCCTTTTTGTTCAGCAAGAAAATAACCCATGTGAACCTGGAATAATCATCAACAACAACAAAGGTATATTTCCTACCATTTATGCTGACAGGAGTAACTGGACCAAAGAGATCCATGTGCAGGAGCTGAAGCACTCTGTCAGTGGAGAAGGCTTCCTTCACTTTGAATGAGGCTTTGGTTTGCTTGCCTTCCTGACATGCTCCGCACACATGGTCTTTGCTAAAAACTTCATTTGGCAGACCATCTACAAGAGAAAGTCTAGAGATTTTGTTAATAATCTTGAAGTTTAAGTGACTCAGACGTTTATGCCAAAGCCAACTGAGCTCAGAGGAGCTCTTAGCAACCAAACAAGTTTCAGGAGGACTGCTCTTGAAGTCAGCAAAATATACATTGCCCCTCCTGATACCTATAATCAGAACCTGTAGTGTAGATTTGTCCTTCACAAGACACATGTTAGATGTAAATTCTACACTATATCCTCGGTCACAAAACTGACTAACCGAGAGCAAGTTATGTCTCAGTCCCTCGACATATGATACATTCAGTACACGGACAGAGCCAATAACAATGGTTCCGAATCCCCTGGTGAAACCCTTAGAGTTATCACCAAAGGTTACCTGCGGGCCTTCTTTAGCTACATAATCCTGAAGGAGATCACGAAATCCGGTCATGTGCCTAGAACTTCCTGAGTCCAAGTACCAGTCCTTCATCAAATCCTCCTTCTTCTTCTTGTAGCCCGCAGCGACCTGAAAAGAATCAGGCCTAAGGTACCCATCTAGTATTGGGTCCTACTGAGTCAGCCATACCCTTCAGGATCCAGATTTGTCTGACAATTCTGACAGCATCAGAAGTGTAGACCTGTCTCCCAGTAATATCAACATACACAGTTTTCTTCTTCCTTTGTGTCTGGGAAGTTGAGGGTGTATGGGTGTCAGCCTGAGTCTCAGGAGCCCAATATTGATTCCTGGGGGTGGGCCTCCTGTTCCTCCTTAGCCTGGGTGCATTGGGCTGAAGTCTGTCCTGAGTAGGAGTAGCTCGGGCCTGACCTCTTGGCACATGAGGTCTGGCCTGAGTGTTACCGGAGTCAGGTCTCCGTTGCCTTTCAGAAGCCACCTGGTTTGTCCTTCTTCCTAGAGAATTGGGACGCTCCTGATGGGCTCTGTGCCCTGTCTGAGGAGTCTGAACCTCAGTAGTCCTAGGTCTTGCCTGAGGTCTCCTTTGTCCTGAGTTCCTTCTGTTCTGAACATTTCTAGGCTGGGCCTGAGAAGTGCTAGGAACAAAATTCTTCCCAGTTTGAGGTTTCCTAGGCTGTGCCTTGGAGTTCCCTTGGTCTGTCTTCCTAGACTCAGGATGAGAAACCTTGACCTTTTCCTTAGGTTTTTGTCTTGGTTTCTCAGTCCTTTGCCTGACAGGTTCAGCAGGCATTTTCTCCTTCCCTTTGCCTTTATTCTGATGAGCAACACTTGAGCTCTTGTCATCAGTTAGGGCAGGGACAAACTTTTTCTGAGAGTTGCTCCCTGAAGCACCTCTCTTCTTCTTGCCCTTTAGGTCTTTTGAGGCATTATAGCCTAACCCAGCTTTAGCACCATCAGTCAGCTGAGAGAAACTTGTCAACTCATCAACCACTTGGGTAGATGTGTATAACTTCTTCAGCTTAACCTCAAGATGCCCATTTGTTTCTTTCAGGGCCTCCATTTCAGTGGTGTATTGAAGCACTAATTCTGAATGAGCTTTCTCTTTTGAGATCAGCTCAAGATCCCAAGCAGTTTGCTCAGCACAAAGGCAAGCTTGCCACGCAGTTTCGAACATTACTCTCAGAGCAATTCGCTCAATCATCAGTTGTTCCTGAGCAAGGAACAGATCAGTGTCACGAGTCTCAATCAGCGAGCTGATTACACCCTTCAGTCTTTCTACCTCCAGTGGAGCTTCATCATGCTTATTCCTAGCATGAAGTAGCTCCTCCTGAAGATGTACTAATCTGAGGGCTTCCTCAGTATCTCTTACTCTGAGAGACTCAGTTAACCGATCGTTCTTCTCACTCAGTTGTGCGTTCACATCCACTGTGTGAGTATGAGTCTCCTGCAGCCTTGAGAAGTCAACCATCAATTGCTCTAGAGCGAGCTAAAGGTCGAGTTCTCCCGCTGAATCTGAGCTAAACTCAGGTGCGTGATCAGGAGAAGAGGCAGAAGAACATACCTCATCATCTGCCATCAGGCAGAGGTCATCATACTCCTCATCTGAAAAGAGTTCAGGGGACCGGCGTCCAGGGCCATCTGAATCTGAGGAATCCTCAGCAAGCAACGCTCTCCAGTCTGAAGCCCTGAGCTCTCTTTTGGCTCTCCGATCTTCTCGCTCACGAGCACTGAGCTCCGGACAATCATACTGATAATGTCCGATCTTTTTGCAGTGGTAACACTGATCTACATCAGAAGCAAACTTCTTGTCAGTGTACCTTTTATCAGATGATTCCCTCCTGCTCCCTGATGATCTTTCAGGTTTGGAGCTGGATCTTCTGGGCTCATCCTCTCTCCTCTTTTCATCTCTGCGTCGCTCAGGCTCATTGCGATCCCTCCTGGAATTTGAACCTCTCATTTCCTCTCTCCGGGGGCATGATCTCCAGGGGCTAGAATACCTGCGATCACGGGTGTCAGTATAAAATTTCTTATACCTCCCAAATCGAGAGTTCAGTTTCTCAAATCGCCGTGCCATCAGGCTGTACTCCAAGGCTAGCTCATCTTTGTTCATGTGCTTCAGTGACTTGGAGCCAGATCCAGCCTCAGGCTCAGGAGTAGCTTTAAGAGCCACGCTCTTTTCCTTTTCAGATATCTTCTCCTCACTAACTTCCTCACAGACAACACTTTTCTTCTTCCTCTTATCGAGGTCGAATTCAAGAGCCTTTAACTCCGAGAATAAGTGAGAGTAAGGAATATTAGTGAGATCCTGAGTATTTTTCAGCAAGATTACTCCTGTGTCCCTTCTTTCAGGGAGACAGTTCAGGATTTTGGAAGACACCTCCCTCTTGGGAAACTCCTTCCCAAGGGTTGCTAGCTCGTTCATCATCTTAATGAACCGAGCTTCCATCTGGTCAATGGACTCTCCCTCTAGCATCTTGAAGGCCTCAAACTTCCTAATAGTGAGATCTCTCTTGTTCTCCTTGATCTTTTCTGACCCTTCACTCATCTCCCTCAGAGTATCCCAAATCTCCTTAGCTGTCCTCAGATGCATGAGCCTGGCCGAATTCTCGTAAGAAACGGTGTGGAGTATAATGTTCTTGGCAACATTATCCAGTCCGATTTGCTTAATCTGATCAGAATTAAGCGCGGACCTCTCCACTTCTTCATCTCTGGCAGCTGGAACAGGGACATTGCGAGCAACAGGCCAGGTCGTCTGAAGATTCCTCTTAAATCTGATCGGGCCATGCTCGATCACCTGAGGCATCTGATCATGGATAGAGTAGAGATGTGCGAGTACCCTGAATTTCCAATAGTCATAATTATCAATAGAGAATTTAGGAAGATTGCCCTCGAGGCGTTTAGAACAGGATGCCATGATATGTAGTTTTCAGAAACGAGATTAGTTCAGTAGACCACCAAAAGTTTCTCCTCAGAAACTGTTAGTAAGCAAAGTCAGTGGTCTTTTGAACCACTGCTCTGATACCACTTGTTGGTCCCGAAACGAGTATAATCAGTGTATGGGGGGGGAATACACTGATGTCAGATTTTTTTGAAAGACTCAGAAAAATGCTCTAACGCACTCAGTCAGGATTCCCTGAAGTACTCAGTATGCTGAAAGTGCACAGGGGCAGCAGGGACTGTTCAGTAATGAGTCAGATAAGCTGAGTGTGAGTAAAGTGCTCAGAAGCTCAGTAGAGATAACAAACCTACTGACTGCTCGGAAGCGAGTCAGTTGGACCACTATCTCAGTGAGCCAGAGTACGTGCGGAAAGTGAGCCCTTTGATTCTACTCGTTTTAGTTTCTAAAAACATTTTCTCTGAGTTGCTTATTAAATTGGTGGTTAAGGCTGAGTGCACAGTATTTAGATTCAGGATTATTGATTCAGTCCTGAGGTTAAAAACAATGCAGTATGTTCAGTTTAATATGATGACAGTTATGATCCTGAACAGAACAGTAAATTAGCACACATGGGACTTTTTAACGTGGTTCGAAGATAACCAACTCCTACGTCCACGACCTGATTTAACAGGAAGCTATCCTCAAAACCCTGAGGATAGGTACTTGGGTTTTACGTGCCAAGGGACACGAGTAGCCAACTTCCTCTCTTAGGAACTGACCCCTGGGCGTTTTACAAGTCCCAGTCCTTCTAACCAACCGATCTCACACCTTGAGTGGTTTGGTATTCTGGTTTCCAACTAAGATAGCTCTAGCAATACAAAATAATGCTAAATAATAGAGCTATTGATCTAAGCAAATACAGAGTGAATCCTACTACAACACTAGGGAAATTTAATTGCAGAGTGTTGCTTATAGTATGCTTGATGAGCTTGGATTCTTGAGAGTTTTCTCTTGGAAATTTCCCGTTAGCCTTGAATGGGTGCAAGGCTCTCCATATTTATAAGTAAGATTTAAAATAGATCCGTTGGAGGAGATCAAATTAAATCTTTCCTATTTTAGAGTAGTTGCAGGCTGGAAATACTATTTGACCTACCCGCCATGCTTATTCTTGCAAGTTGTCACATCATCTGCAACTTCTGAGACGCATTAAATGCCGCATTAAATGCTGCGCAGACTCCGTGCATACGTGTCGAAGGATCATTGGCTCTCCGCTATAACGGCTAGTTGATCTTCAAACATTTATCCTTCCTCGTACATTCAATCTCTTGTTAATAACTCAGTCTGAACGTGTGTCTTAATGGAGTCTTACTGACATTCTCTTTGTCTCTTGTCCCATAGCATAAATAACCTTTTGCTTTGGTCTTACATGATTCAGGTGATCTGAACCACGGCCTGAGTCAGGTCCTATGTGCATTCAGCATAGCCTGATAGGTTATTCAGCCCAGTATGTGTAACCTTTTTGCTTCGGACTTACAAGGTTCAGATAAACTGAACCAAGGCCTAAGTCAGGTCCTAAGTGCATTCAGCACAGCCTGATAGGTAACACTTTACTCTTCACTGACTAAGTTCTGTCCTGAGTATGCTTAGTGTACTCAGTAGAAACATCAGCCAATGGTACTTCAGGATAGTCTTCAGGATGGATCATCAGGCTTCGATCTTCAGATTCAGAACAGACAGTCTTCAGTAAGGCTGACTGACTTCTTCAGGATGGATTACACTTCAGACTTCAGTAAGTTGGATCGACTCCAATATTCTTCAGTCTTCAGCATGACCTTCCCGTACTGAATTTCTAACCTAACACTCCTGAACTATTTTATCCTGAACAACTATACTTAGGCGAATTCATCAGGGGTTTTGGGATCTAATCAAAATACTCAGATTGTCCCAACAATTACTATGGGCAAGGAGGAGGACATGTGTTCGAGGGTTTGACTTATAATGAATGGGGTCATGAGGTACGGTCTTTGAGGATGGATGTGGATGATCGTAGGAATGATTACTCTTTCCTTCGCTCGGATATGACGAGATTGACCGATAGTTATCATATTCTCAATACTACTGTGGACTCCATCAATAGGAACGTGAACACTATGACCAACAACATGGAAGAGATTCTTGAAGCCCAACGAGCAATGATGAATTGGCACATTGAGGAGGGCCACTTTACTCATCCACGTTATCCTCCTCCGTGATGTGTAAATACGTCATGAGGAAGGGTTACAAATTCTTATCCCTATCTTGCTTTCCATTCCCGTTTTTCCTAGTTTGTTTAGTTTGAATTGATATTGTTATGATTTTGGGATTTGTAGGAGTTTTATATTCTTGATATTTGCTTAGATGATGTTTGACTTGGATTTTTGATAATGTTGCTATTTAGTATTATGCTTTATTGTGCATTGCATGATCTTGTCTCCACTTCTTTGCCAAACTTTTTAGACCCTTGGTCCAAAAAGTTTGGGGTGGGGTGTGTTCGTTTTGTCATTCTCATTGCAATGCTATTTTTAGATTGATTTTGGTGGTATTCCTATGCTTTGATGCCTATTGTGTTGATGAGGCCTTGTTTTGCTTGTTAATTTTTGCCATATTGTTGCTTGCTTTTGAGTAGTGAATGCATGAGATATGTTTATTTTTGTGAGGATAAGTTGAAAGTCATGATTAGTTGTAATTAAGTTATCTCTTGATTCTTGTTTGATCTTTGATACTTTTGATTCTATGATTCTTGAAATTTCAATGAGATGAGCATTTTTGAGATGATATGAGTCTTGATCAACCTATACCCTTGAGTTTTGATATTCTTTGATGTGAGTTCCACACATATACATGTTACTCTAGAACTTGGCTTTAGTCTTATTTGAGGCTACATTAGATAATGATTTCACATGATAGGACTTGAGGCATTTTTTTGATATATATTGAGCCACTTTGCCATATGAGCCTACCTCTGATGTTATTATCCTTTGCTCACCATTTTGTGCTTATAATCCTTTCCTTTGGCTAATCACACTTTAAGCCATTTTCCTTCCTTTTTGGAACTCTCTTGTCCCTATGATTAGTAGAGTGAAAAGAAGGAAGGAAGATTGGTGATTTGATGAAGAACATGGTGGCCTTGGTTGAAAGAAATTCAAGTATGCATGGACAAATGTGAAAATGTGCAAAGGCAAATGCTAGTAAAGCCTACGGAAAAAGGTTGACTTTTTGTGAATTCGTGGTCAAGTTTGACTTTTATTGTGAATGGCTAAAAAAGTGCAAAGAAAGGGAAGATTGATTCTTGGAAGTGTGATTTAGAAGATACAAATTGACATGAAGAGGTGAATGATCTCTACTTTGATTCCTTCTATGCTTTACTAATCATACTTAGTCACTTTTATCCATATGTTCCTTCCCTACCAAAGAGCCAACACTACAACCTTTAAAAGTCCTCATTGATGTGTGAATGATTTGACATATCAAGTGGTGGAGAATGTAGACTTGAGCCAAGCTTATGGTAGTATGTGTATGTGGTGTGATGATAGAGTGAACTTAAACACTTAAGGGTTGAGCTAAACACGTATCTTGTGAGGATCATGACTCATTGACTTGATATTGTGCTAATTGATTTGATTTTGATAGTTAAGTGGATGATATTGTATCTTAGATTTGCTAGATACTGAGTGATGATTCTATGGCATTGATCTTGTACTTGATGCTTCATTGATACAATTATTCCCCTATCTTATCGCTTCGTTGCTCGAGGCCGAGCAATAATCTAGTTTGGGGGTGTGATTAGGGTCATAATTGCATGTTTTAGCATTCATTTCTATATGATTTTGGTGATATTATTTTCATATTTGACCCTAATATGTTGTACTTTGTGCATTTAACCCTTTTTGGCTAGAAAGTTGTGATTATAGGTGGAAATGAGCAAAACGAGGAAGAAATGAGCAAGATCAAGAAAAGTCCTAAATTCTGAAGTTGAGCCAATGGAAGCAATTGTTGTTCCATGTTGAATAGCTTAAACAAAGGTCGCAACGAAAGAAGAATCGAGTCAATCGAAGTTCTAGAACTCCAGATATGATAAAAACGAGGAAAGTCGAGCCTTACCCGAGCTAAGGACCCAAACCGGCAGTACATACACACAAGTCAGCAGCACCTGACTTGAAGTCGTGTGCCCATAAACTGACTCGATGGACCAAGCATCGCACACGTGGACGCGTGACTCTGATCTACAGCGGGGGATCTCGCGCGACCAGGCTGACGAGCAACATCGGCTGCCACCATGTTGGAACTCGGTAGGAATGGCAACCGCGTGACCAGGTTGCCGATTGTGATCAGTGACTAGCGATTTGTGTTTGCAGAAAAATACACTTTCCTACAAGTGTATAGGATCGTGTAGTGGTAAGCTGACCAAGTTATAAATATCGAATCCACGGGAAGCAATGAGACAAATTTAATCCTAAGATATGTGTGTGAGTTTTGGAATCAAATAACAAAAATTAAAATGCAGGATTTGGTTTCTAACTACAACTACTTAAAATGCGGAAATTGAAATGACGCAAGAATATGAAAATAACAACCTAAACTAAGACGTGCAGGAATAAAGAGATGCTTCGGGTGAATTCCGTTATTGACCAATTACAATCAATTGCCTAAAATTCCTTTTTAAAGGTTATCTAATGAGTAAGCCAGACATTAATGTCCTGCTGAAATAGACCTCTTATTCATATCTCAACACCCTAGTAGTCTTGTTCTCAGTTTCGAAGCATTTCTCAATGTCAAAAGAACCTTAACTCAATCCTAGAATCCATTACTATCAAGTAAATAATCTTTACCATTTTCACTCAACTCTCATTTTGTCGTGACTATGACTCAATTATTCATCAATAGAAATTAAAACCCTAAGTATCTCAGTGACCTACTAAAAGGACTCATCTCATCAGTAAACGTTCAAAAGAAATTAATGTTAAAGACTCTAATTGTTCATTATCTTCCTTCACCCAAAGCAAAAGACCTAACTCATAGCTAATGGATCAACATGCATAATTAAGACAAAAAGAATCATACCAATAAATAAATCAAACAAAAAGAAGATCATAGCCTGAACAAAATAAATAAGCATAACTCCTAATTAGAACTTGAAATAAAAAATCAAAACGAATAATAAATAATCTCGGAAAATCTCCAAAATAAAGTTGCTACAAATACAAAAAAATAACTAATCTACTATGCCTGAAATCCTCAAAACAAGAATTGAAAAATCAACAAAATCAGAAATTATTCAAACCCTAAAACCTAAAGTGCATAAAAAGCCACATAATCACTACTACACATTCGGACTTGCAGAGCTATACTTGGAGAGCGGTTTTGACAAGATAATATATAAAAAAAAAAAGTCTTGTAGAGCGGTTTTTAACCGCTCTGTAAGAGAGATGTGGTTAATCTCATATACGAAATAAAAAAAAATATAAAAAATTGACCCAGAGCGTATGGATAGCGGTTATCGACCGCACTGCAAGTGAAAGCGGTCAATAACCGCACAGCAAGTGAAAGCGGTCAATAACCGCACTGCAAGTGAAAGCGGTCAATAACCGCACTGCAAGTGAGGTTATAACTAGGTCAGCTTTCTTCCCCAAATTCATTTTCGCGCCCGCCTCTTCACTCACCAAAATTGCCCCCCACCATATATTCTGTTGCTGCCACCGGCCGTTCCCCGCCGCCGCCTCCGCCTCCGCCTTCATCAGCCGCCGCTGCGTCCGCCTTCAACAGCCGCCGCCGCATCCGCCTTCATCAGCCGCCGCCACCTCTGCCTTCATTAGCCGCCGCAGCGTCTCTCCCCAGAACTGCTGGGAGGTGCGAGGCCGTCCCCACCGCCGCCGGG
The DNA here is from genome assembly GCA_026898435.1 of Prunella vulgaris. Taxonomy (NCBI): domain Eukaryota; kingdom Viridiplantae; phylum Streptophyta; class Magnoliopsida; order Lamiales; family Lamiaceae; genus Prunella; species Prunella vulgaris. Next base: position 741,296 of record JAPKLY010000060.1, read on the forward strand.
ATGCCGGTATATCATCTTTTCAACGTGCAATTCATCCCCATTTCACACCATTCCCCTGAAACGGCAACTGAATTCAGAAATTGAAACGAGGTAATTGAGGAATGAATATTTCAACAATTTTTGTATTTTTTTTCTTCTAAACCCCTCACAATGCTTGTGTTTTTGCAAATCTTAGTGTGTCCAAATCTTAGGTAATTGTGGTTTCAGTATTTCATATTTTGTTGGAAAATCATTTTTTAGTGAAAATCTATATGAATAATAAAAAAAATTGTATATGTACTTAGTTGTATATTCTGCAATTAACATATAATATTTAAAAATTATTAATTATAATATTAATAAGAAACTTTTAGTTAATTAACTTGATAATTTTGCATCACTTGGCACGCACGAGTGACTGTATCATTGTGATGATTCCATTTTACTAGTTTTGATTGTGATCAGTAGGAGAAATAGTTGCATTCCTTTATGTTTCAGTTGATTTATATATAGTTACAAGTGGTTTAAACCGATATATAAAAGAATTATTAAATATTTATGAAGTACATTTATGATTAAAATAAATATTTTTTAAAATATATATGATATACTTTTGAAAGTGATAAATGAGACTCTATAGTTTCTCAATATCTTGAAAATAAATACTTCAAATTAGGAATGAAGATAATCAAATAATTAAAAAAATCCAAAGATTGAATTTCGTTTCTGAATTGTAGGTGATACATTTAATAATATCTTATTTTCTTTCTGAATTTTGTTTTTGTAATTGTAGGTGATACATTTGAACAAGTGACTCGATCGGATTCAATGATATCATCTGTATTCACTATCATCGTAAGTTTACTTTTTAAATAAATAAGTATTAATTGGCATGGTAGAATTTTATTTCAATTTTAAAAGTATGATGATCGATGTTCGATCCACGATTAACTATATGATGATCGATGTTCGATCCACGATTAACTATATGATGATCGATGTTCGATCTATGTTTGAATATTAGAATTTTATTGTATAATAATGTAGTTGATGTGGAGTTGGGAAATAATTGTTGGTTGTTGTTTGCTGTAGAATGTGCGTTCCGATTTGATTATTTTTAATTAAATCGGAAATGGATGCACTAGGATGTTGATGAAATGGGGATTATGATAAAATCTAAACGAAATTCTATCGAAATTTTTAAAAAATATTAATATTTAGTTAGAATATATATGTAGAGTCGAAGTATTTGACTAGGAGTATTAGTATGGTCCCAATAATACCAAATGGATTAAGTGTTCAAACTTTTAAAAGAATTTGAATAAATGTATGACAATCATATTATTATTTCAGAGGCATCTTTAGTTCTATATGGATCGAAAGTGGATTAAAGCAGATCGATTATCAGATAAGTATAGGAATGGGGTAGAAGAATTTTGTAATCATGCAATGAGATACTGCAACGACCCTCGGTACATTTCATGTCCGTGTTGGAAATGTATGAATGGGAAATCCGTTTGTGGTCGAGAAAATTTGTTCGATCACCTGATGATTCACGGTATTGATAAATCATATACCGTTTTGACATATCATGGTGAGAGAATAGGTGAATGTAGCTCAAGTAACCTAGGAGCTGACTTTAGGTTTGAAGACATAATGGATGCCGATAGTTTTGGAGATGCACCGAGTGTTGATTCATCTAGTGGGGATGACGATAATCTAGGAGATCATCCTTATATGTCTGAGAAGTTAAGAGATGACGCTGGATTACCTCTTTGGCCCGGGTGTAAGAGGGCAACAAAACTGTCAGCTGTATTGATATTATTCAATTTAAAGGCAACTCACCAATTGTCTGATGTGTGCTTTACTGATATGCTTGAAGCGGTTAGTGGTCTATTGCCTGATGAGAATGTACTGCCTACGAGAGCATATGATGCTAAGCAAATGCTCAGGTCCATCGGGCTAACACATCGAAAAATTCACGCTTGCCCAGGTGATTGTGTCTTATTTCATAAGGAGTATGCAGATCTCGTTGAATGTCCCAAGTGTGGTAAGAAGCGATATATGAGTAATAATTCTCCTTCAAAGGTGATGTGGTATTTCCCAATAATACCAAGATTCAGGAGAATGTATAGTAGCGCTGTGGATGCTAGACATTTGTCTTGGCATCATGATGATAGAATCCAGGATGGATTGCTAAGACATCCTGCCGATTCACCCCAGTGGAAGACATTCGATTTGAGACATCCAGAATTTGGCAACGAGCCAAGACACTTGCGTCTTGCACTCTCAACTGACGGAATGAATCCATTCGGTATTCAAAGTACCAACTACAGTACTTGGCCAGTGATTTTGATGGTTTATAACCTGTCACCATCGTTGTGTATGAAGCGTACTTACATGATGTTGTCCATGTTGATATCAGGACCTAAACAACTTGGTAATGACATAGATGTATATTTGGCTCCTTTGATAGAGGACTTGAAGCTGCTGTGGGATGAGGGTGTCGATGTTTATGATGCTTATAGAAAGGAGAATTTCAAGCTGAAGGCCATGTTGTTTGGGACTATCAATGACTTTCCCGCTTACGGGAATCTATCTGGATATAGTGTGAAGGGAGCTGATGCATGTCCTTGTTGTACCAACAACACTGATCATATTCGATTGAGTTACTGTAAGAAGTCAGTCTATATGGGACACAGGAGGTGGTTGGACCCAATGCATAGGTACAGAACTATGACCAATGAATTTAACGGCAGAGTTGATGTTCGTGAAGCACCACATTTATTGTCAGGTTCAGATGTGTTGAATGAGATGAAGAAGATCAACACACAGTACGGGAAAAAATTTGCAAAGAGTGTCCCCACTAGCGGTTGGAAGAAAGAATCAATTTTCTTTCAACTCCCATATTGGAAAGAGTTGTATGTTAGACACTTCATTGATCTAATGCACACTGAGAAGAATGTTTGTGCCAGCTTGGTCAACACTTTAATAGCTGATAAGAAGTCCAAGGATGGTTACAATGCAAGGATGGATATGATGGAAATGGGAATAAGAGTAGAATTGGCACCTCAGACACTTGAAGATGGACGAGCACCAATCTTACCTCCTGCTGCACACACCTTGTCCAAGAATGAGAGAAAAGTGTTTCTTCAAACACTGAAGGATGTGAGAGTACCAGAGGGATATTCGTCCAACATACGGAGGCTTGTATCAGATGATGGCGTGAGACTGATGAATTTGAAATCGCATGACTATCATGTGATAATGGAGAACTTCTTACCGATTGCCATTCGTTCTATCTTGCCTTAAAATGTGCGCATAACTATAACAAAGTTGTGTTGGTTCTTCAAGGCAATGAGCAGCAAAGTCATTGATCCTAAACTCTTGAGTGGTTTTCAGAGACAGATTGTGGGGACGCTTTGTGAGCTTGAGATGTATTTTCCTCTATCATTCTTTGATATAATGGTTCACTTAACCGTGCATTTGGTACATGAGACAAGGATGTGTGGTCCTGCACGTATGCGATGGATGTATGGTGTGGAGAGATACATGAAAGTGTTGAAAGGATATGTGAAGAATATGTTTAGGCCTGAAGGATGCATTGCAGAACGCTACTTAGTAGAAGAAGCGGTCGAGTATTGGTCTGAGTTTATTCCGAATGTCGATGCAATTGGAATTCCTACTACTCGACACACCAACAGGACTGAAGGTGAAGGCGTTACCGGTGGTCAATCTGTAAGTGTTAGTATAGAGGAACTAACACGGATGCACTTATGCGTACTCCACAACACGGTCGATGTGCTTCCTTTTATTGACCTTCACATGCAAACACTTTTTGAGACATTTCCCTCAAACGATAGATCATGGATTGAAGCTGAACATAATCGCACATTTGTACACTGGTTCAAGGAGTATGTTGCAAACATGTTGTCACAAGATAATGAATCAGTTGGGGAAAGAGTTAAGTGGTTATCCAGAATGCCTGATAGTCATGTGTATTCATATAAGTGTTATCTTATTAATGGATATACATTTTATACTAGAGATCATGATGTCAAAAGTACAATGCAGAATAGTGGGGTGTCCATTAAAGCAAGTGCAGGGGATCAGTCGATTGCTACTTACTTTGGACAGATTGTCAATATTTGGGTACTCGACTATATTGTTCACCGTGAACCCATATTCGATTGTAGCTGGGTGAGGATTCCTAACGGAGTCCAAGTTGAAAGTTCTGGGTTTGTACGTGTTGATTTGAAAAATGTGGGATACAAAGATGACTCTTACATAATGGCTTGTCAAGCTCAACAAGTTTTTTATGTCCCAGACCCAATCAATAAGAAATGGTCCATTGTGGTTCTGTCAAATAAATTCAGTGATAGTTACCAGATTAGCGATCACGTCGATGAAGATATTGACAATATCGATGATCCTTTCAGAGACTTCACTTTTTCTGGTCCCTCCTTCGATGATCCTAGTTATCGCCTGTACCAGAGAATATTTAGAGATGGGGATGAATATGGCAATCCAGATCTAGTTAATATTCATGGTCATGAACGAGAAAAGTTAGCCAAAAAACGAAAAAGAAAAATGTTTGCTAAAAAGAAATGTATGTTTTTATTGTATGTTTATTCTTGTGTTTTATTGTATGTTTATTTTTATGTTTAATTGTATGTTGATTAATTTTGCAGGATCATGTCATATTTACCCCATCCCGGTGGAAGTGGAGGAGATGATGGAGATCATCTAGATGATATCCACGAGGCGGATGATGTTGAGGCAAATGATCCTCCCACCACTAGCAGCTCTGGGGAGAAGCGCAGAAGGGGTATAGTGACGATGTCGTCTACAAAGAGAGCTCGTGCGAAGGGAAAAATGTTTCATGTAATTATTTTTACAATTGAAAAGTTGATGTATAGTACATTTGACAGACCATAGAATCCAATAATACTATGTTATTGCAGGTAGAATTCAATGAGTATGGACAACCTATTGGGAATGGAAGTAAGACGTTGTCAAGTTTCATTGGGAATGTTGTTCGAGGAAAGTGCCCGATCATGTTACCAGATGATGATTGGCGTAGTAACAAGCTCGATTCTATTAAGGAAGAAATATGGGATGAGCTTGTGGTATGTAAATCGAGGAAGAGGAGGACGGCGGTTGAGACGGGTTTCAGATGTGATTGTTTCTAGTGCGATTGAGCAGGTGCGGCGACGAGACTTTAATGGAGGCGAGGTGGTGTGAAATCGATCCGTGGCTGAGAGGTTTCCGTCGCAGTGGAGGAACTGAATGGCGGCAGACTGAATAGGAGCAGTTTCCGATCTGGCGTCTGGTTCTGCAGAGTTTTCCGACGAACAGGGTGGCTATTTTGCAGATTTCCAGCTGTTGTCGGTTAGCGGCTTCGGAGCAGGCGGTTGCGACGGACGGGAATGAATTCCGGCTACTGTGGTGCAGTTTCCGGCGTAGGTGCTGTTTGTGGCGTAAGAACGGCTGCTGGAGCGGTTAGTAGTGAAGAGGACAGAGGAGTTGCAATGGATTGCAGTGGTGGTGTGATTCAGAGGGTGGACTCCAACGTTTCCAGCGAGGAAGAGGCATAGTGAGGAGCGATGGAGGCAGTTGAATTGTGGTCCCAATTGTAGAAGCTGTAGATGAATTTTTTTGTATAAAGTGGGCCATTGCTTCTTATTCAACCTAGAAATTCCAAAACTCATGTAAATATGAATGCTTTTCAATTAAAACAAAGAAAATGGATTAATAGCAAATTAGATAACAATTCAGACCATAAATACAGACAAAACTCTATAAACTTATCTCAAACTGAGTATAAATTGATGTAAATATAACCCTAATCAATCGGCAGCCACTATGCCTATGGTCGGCAGCCGTGCAAAAATCCGAATTTTCAGGGCTATTTTCGTATTTTCGCGCATTTTAATGAAGGGCATCTTGGGTAAATGATCTAAGGGTACTATATATACTTCCATATAAGATTTCCAAGGACATACTTTCATAGTTGTTAGATTACACACATCATCATAATCTCTCTCTAGATTTGTAGAAGTTAGAGGTAGTTTCTAGTTGGGTTTCTTAGATTTCTTCATACGATTTCTCCGATAACATTTGATCTACCGTTTGGATCTTCAATCTGTTTGTTGCTGCACTCTTATCTCAACTAGAGCTACATTTCTACTGTTTGAATTTCGTTTTCCATTGACGGATCGTTTATTAGCTTTTGTAGGTAATTTGTATCTTTCCAATTTCATTTGTAATAGGTAAGATTTTGTATTCTCTAATCAATTTCAGTGTGATGATGATTGTAGTTAGTTCAATTACTCTTTTGTTCTCCAAATTAGCCATGGGCTAATTCCTTTATGTGTTAGTGTATGATTCCTATGGAGTAATGTGGTGTTAATGTTGATCTTATGAATGCTATGAGATGTTGTATGATCAATTCTCTATATTGATGGTTTGTATGAATGCTTGGAATGCATAATTGATTTATTGGGCCATTAGGGAGTTAGTCTCATATGTGAATTGAGCTATTTTCCTAAATCTTTTTGTTATTAGGCCAATGCATGCTAGGTGTTTGATAAAATTCCTAAGATAGTGAGAATTATTCTTAGTGAATAGAAAGAACAATTAGAGGCTCTAATGTGTATCTTGGGAGACCTTTGCATGTTAGACAGGCTTGCCAAATTATTGTACAATACCTCATTGCATGATTTAGTGATACATCACCATGTGAAACATAGGATAGTACACTAATACATATCTCTCACAACTTGCTCACTTTGCATCAAAGTGATAGGTAGTTTACTTTCTTGATGAGCTAGTAGACATTAGAAACCTTCCCCACTTTATTGCTTTGTTTGATTTCGAATTTGAACAACAATCATACCTTACAATCTCCCATCTCCCTGAGTTCGATAAATAATAAACTTGGTCATCTTGCCACGACGATAACGATCACGTACACTTGCGTGTAGACACCATTTGGGCAAACAACATGACAACACATAGGATTAGGGTCCCATTACACTAACACCTCTTGTGGACAATACTACTTGGTCGTTTACTACCTTTGATACTACTATGATCCCTTACACTTGAGGGTGGATTAGCTAGTTGATTTTTAACTAGAAAATACGAACAAGTCATAAAACTAATTAGCAACCAAAACATAATCGCTAATATTGTTGCCAAAATGTATTTTTTTTGTAGTGTTAATTTTTTTGCTGCACACACAGGCTCAAGCTCAACCCTAAGTTTTCAATATTTGAAAATTAATTTAGGCCAGTAAATTATTTTATCCTAAAATTATACCTCGATTTTCAATTAGTGATATCAAAATTAACATATAGTTTAGTCTTATTATAAACATTGTATCAGATTTCTCATAAATTTCTTGAAATGTTAATTTAAAACAAAAAAATTATAGATTTTAGATTTTATCTTTGTTAAGGGCCGAATATGACTTCCAAGAGGCCCGAGGGCCCGTGCCGAATAGGTGGCCCACCTAACATGGTCGGAAGACCATAGGCAAACTATCGAGCACCAGCGACGACCAGACGTCCGAACAAGACTGTGCAAGTGCAATGAGTCATCCCGTCAGCCGAGCACACGAATGTTGCTCGAACAAAGGACGTGCCCAATATGCAAGCGATCGCTCATGATCATGACTTGATTGCCTCCGAACAAGGACGCTCACCTCTGGGTAATCACTAGCCTAAGCAGAGGCTAGATGCAGAGAAGATCTTTGAAGGAAACAAAATCAACCTAGGCGTGTCTTATGGACCTGACAAGAGTACTATTCTGTTGTTCAGGGAATCCGCTGACGTGGTGCCCCTCATTGAAACAGTGCAGGGGAAAAGGGCTTTGAAGGATGTCCACCTTGCGGAGCACGATCAGAGTCTAATTGGTAAACTTTGGGGACCATATGTATGTGGACCACACAAGTCACGCTGTCCGCCACAATATCTAATTACCAGCTCTTAGAAGCCGAGAAGAGAGAGACGATTCCAGAGAATCAATACACCATTATCAAACTCAAAACTTTATCACCTATAGATATACAAAAAACTTACATAGGCAGTGATGCACAATTCCTCGCTGGAATTATTTCCTGTGCTCTGATTGTAATCTGTAACAGCTTCATTAGCTTAAAATTACAGTCTCCTTTTAAAGTCCTAGTTCTTACAATATAAGGAGTAGGCAAATCTTGCTTTCTTTATCATTTTATTCAGTGTTTATCCTTCTTGATTAATTGTTGTCTGTTCAACAATACCATCTCTATTGTTACATGACCAATAAATGGCGCCGTCTGTAGGAAACCTCCATTAAAATCACCCACAATCTCTGAAATTTGTCCAATCTCCTTGAAAAACTTTAAATCTTCAAGATTCTAAAGTTTGGACACCATATACTTTCCCAACTCACTCTGTTATTCCCCTAATCCTTTCACCTCCATGGCAAAGCAAAAAACTTGCTGCACAGCCTTCCAGCAAGGCGTTCGCGTCAGTCTCACCGTCCACTCCACCGGAACCACCAAATGTGGAACCGCTCGATGCGAGCATCACGTTCACGGAAGTCTCACTCTCTCATAATATCACTCCTGTGGTAGAGAAAACTCTGGCCGTGCTCGAGCGACTAGCGGAGGAGAGCAGACTGGTGCGTTTGGAGGAGTTTAAAACCCCTAAGGAGGTGTACACAAATATAAGAGAGCTGCAAAAAAAATACAAGGAGATGCGAGCAGCCTAGGGGCTCACCATGGTGGCCCCAAAAAGGAAGTACAACACCCGCAAGTAAGAGTGGAAGCTCAAGAAGAAAACGATTGCCAAGAGCATCGTTATTGCAGTCACCTTGATGAGGATCTTCCCGAGAGGTCTTCATCGTGGCCTGCCAACGGAGAGATCCCCTGGATTTTCTCTGTGCCTGAGCACTTGACCAACTCTGCGAGGTACCCTACCATGAGGTCCTTGCGTGCCCGAGGTTACGAGCATCGCATCTCGGTATATAAAAGCCTAAATAGGGTGTAAAGCTCACTTCTCAAATGTGATCACACACGAATTTTAGCCCTCGACTGGCTGGGGCCAGGGCTCATCCCCTCGCAATCAGAAAGTGATTAAACGATGTTGTTTTATGTCATTCCCGACCATTTGGGACCAATTTGGTTAGATTTGAATTGTTATGGGACTAAATTGAAATATTATATAGTTAAGGGACTAATTTGGTTACATTTCAATTGTTATGGGACTAAATTGAAACATTTCATAAATATGGGACCAAATCGAAAAATGGAGAAACTATGGGACGATTTTGGTATTAATCCCAACAAATCATAGCCCTCCAGAAACGTCTCGACGAGATTGAGGGCAAGGTAGACATGAGAGGAGGATACCCAAAAAGGCTCAGCTCTGACATTGAGCCACTGTCCATCGCGTTCGAGTGCGCATCAGTTCAAACCAAAATCACTCCTCTCTTGACTCCTTTCTACGAGGGGAAAACTAATACGGAGACCCACCTGTCCAAGCACCGGATTTACATGACAGGGCGGGGGGCATCCAACGCAACAAAATATCGACAATTCCCTCTTACCCTGGGTGAGCTCGGCATAAATAGTATGCCAACTTACTCACCAGATCGATCTCCAACTTCACCGATCTCAGGGATAAGTTCGTTTCCTACTTCACTGCGAAAATCAACAAGCTAGAGAGTCGGCATCGCCTAATGAGAGTGAGGTAGACTAAGCATGTTGATCGGATTGAGGAGGTCAACGTCAGTGGGGAACCGGTCCGTGAAGAGCTAGTTAAACACTCTTTCCTAGCAGGCTTCCGGGGGACTTGTCGATGTTCCGATCCTTTATCAAGGATCTCCTAACGATGTACACTGAATTTAGGCGCCAAGCTGGAGAGCTCATCAACCGCCAGAAACTTCTTGCTCAACCTTTGGGCGAAGTCAAGAAAGAGGCACCTCTAGCGAAAACCTCCTCATCCTTCTCGAAGAAGAAGAAGAAGAAGAACGATGGTGGATTGGAGAAGACACCAAGCACATTTAAACACTTTGATGATGATAGACATTAATGTCATAGTTGCACTACTAAAAAGTACCCCTTTTAGTGACTCTTTTAAATACGTGTCACAATTAAAATTTACAACGACGCTAATAACCTTAATTAAGATTGGGTATATTTTTGTGACGCCCAAATTTTATTTTCTCCTTTTTTTAATTCAGCGTGCTCTTCCTCTAAAAAATAAAAATAAAATATATACAGAACCCTTTTATCAAAGAAATTAGTTCCCGACGCACAGTCCTTCTTCCTCTACTCAGAAGGCGAGCTCCATTTCCTCTTTTCATGGATAAATTCACATTTAATTGTTCTTCAATTCAAACTCAATTTGCCAGTGTGATTGTCTATCACTTTCCGTGCGTCTACGCCTGTTCGTCTCCTCTCGCCATCAATTAATTTAATTGAAGGTTTTCTTAAACCCTAGTTTATTTAATTTTTATGTATGTATAATCTGATTTTTCACAAACACTCGCATTTACTTTTGAAAATTTTTCAAGCTAGATGAGTATCGTACGCCGAATTCAGCCTTACGAATGCCAAGTTCTCTCGTCGTATTCATGACACTTGACTAAACAAAGGTCGATTGTCTTCATTACAATCTTTATTTTTTAATTCATTATTTGAATCTCAAAAAAAAAATGTTGTAATCGAAAGCCCTAATGGGAGTTTAACATTTCCATAATGATTTCACAAAAAATTGTGATTTTTTATTAATTCAGCTGGGTTATAATAATGCAATTCCATATGCTATTAAGAAATGAGGGCTCAACATTCGATCAGTTTGAATCAGAGGTATTCAACTCTAATTTTGGGAAATCTTAAATATATTTGTTTCAATTCTTTAGTTCTAATGCAACTTTATAGAATTCTCATATAGAAATATATCTTATATTATGTCCATATTGTGTAATCATATTAATTACTTTACTGTGCAGAGAGCACAAGTTTTGATCAGAGAATTGATTGTCTTATCCTCACATGATCTCTTGTTCCTCTCAAGAAGTAATATAATCACATATTTTTTCATTGAATTAAATCCTGGTTGTTTATCTTTTTCTTTCTCCCTTTGTCCACTTTACTTGAATTGAATTTTTTAATAAGTTAATGGGATTTTATGTATAGTGGGCCTTTTAATTTAAGAAATATATATCTTTTTTGTTTTTCTCCGGTCCAAATTGACTAGGTTTAATTGGATTTTTTGTTTTCTTGATTTGGATGTTAAATTTTCTTTTGTATTTGATATAATATGTTAATTTTCAATAAAAGTTTCAAAGGAACTTCTATAGCAATTCAATCTTGATAATGTAATGGTTAATTTGAGCCTTTATTAGAATATAACTAAAACCATACTCATGTAAATCTGTCCTCAGGTACTTACAATTTTGTATATTATGCTATGATCTCTTCATCGTGTAGATCAACGGAGTACCGGTAATCTTCTTCCTATTTTTTCATAAATTTCACAACCTTGCTGATGTACTGTATAATTGGACTGTTACTTCACACATCTTTATGAGTGGGGAACCCCAAATACCTTCTTTTCCCAAAGGATCAGTGTATGTTATATGTTTTTGATATTGTCTCTGAGTGTCTGTGTCACTTGAATTTTTTTTGACATATTGAAAGAAAGAAGTGCCTGTTATTTAATTGCAATAATTCTTTGTTTATCTGTTAGATTTACTAAATTAAAATATGCTATGTTTACACTTGCTCAGTTTAGATTTTGTGCGATCCTACTCATAAAACTGAATTGCATTGTATGCTTTACTTTAATTTATATGGTATCTGTATTTGGATAATTTGATTATTGACACGGGACAAGTTGAACACGTCAATGTACAAATAGGTAGCACGGAGGCCATAAAAAACAAGTGGATAGAAATGTTGACTGAATTTACATATATGAGTTATAATTAGGTTATCTTGTTTAGATTGCATTTGATTTACACATTTTTATTATCTCAAGAATGTTCAACCCTTTTACCTTCTTGTATGTATTACTGATACCCACTACTTTGTTCAGAATATTTCAGAAGGATATTATTAGTCATGTGTGCATACATATTGTTTGTAGTTTTCTTGTTGTGAAAAAGAAAATCATGTCATTTTTTGGTGATCAAGTGCAGTATGCATGATCCAATTATTTATCTTCTGCTTCTCTTATAAACTAGCTTATACCCTTTTTGAATTTGAGGATTCGAGTTGTGAGAAATTTGGAACCTCCCTATGTGAATATTGAAATGTCGTGCACTTCTTAGAGACTGTCTCTATTAATATAATTATTATTAATATTAATTATCAAATTTAAAAAGGAGAGAATAATATGAATTAAGGGTGGAAGAATAGCTAAACTCTCTGGCTCTGACTCACCTTCTTCAGTATACCCTCAGGAGCCTCTGCATTCATGACAATTCCCAATGGGTTTATGTTGTTTTCTGGAGGATTTTGCCCACAAATTATAATAAAGATATTATATTATAATGTGTGCGAAGCTGAGGCAGTAAATGGGTCAGGCACTGTTGTTAATTAATTGTTGTTAATTCATTACTTTTAGTCCACCGTTGTTAATGCATTGCTGTTAGTGCCCTGCTATTAGCGATTGCTGTTAGTGCACTGTTGTTAATGAACTACTGTTAATGTATAAATTCTGATTTCGAACTCAGAATTTACTCCATAGTACCATTTTTTATCGAAACGATGAGACGGTTGTCTATATATTAAATTAAATAATTCAAACTCGAGTTGCATGCGGGATGCTATTATTGTGTTGCAGTTTGTACTACATTTATTAGATATTTGATTCTGAATATTCACATCACTGTTGCTTCAAAAATAGGTCATCAATGACTTACTTGATCCCATTGGACAGAATCTTAGAATACAAGAGGATTCTCAGGTACATATGTATTCTAAGTGGTTGCACTGTTTCTTATCACGTTTGATTTGTCATGAATATCTTGTTGACTTGTTGTACATGCATCTTTTTATTCCTTTGGGTAGAAAACTGAAAAACCCATCCCTAGAAAAAAAGTTTAATGGCAATGACATTAATAATATCTAGTTCTTTTTGTGTTTATGTACAGCTTTCTTTGTATCCTATAATTAGTTCTTAAATTTTTTCCGTTGGAATTCATGAAGTCTAAATTAATATGTATAATTTTGACCTTCTCTAGCTATAAAATTTATATACTACAATTAATCAGATATGATTTGTCTTCTTTATGTCAGTAGGCTTATGTATACCAGAAGTGTGAGCTTGCACTATTTTGAATGCTACCAATATTTTCTTGAATTTATTCATTTCTGCTTCCACCATCTATTGAAAATCTGATGCTTAAAAAAGCACCACTGAAAGAAGTTCTCAAAGTTCATGAAAATCATTATATCAGTTGCGGTGTTTGTGATCCATAAAATAAATGTTTTCTATATTTTTATATTCTGTTATGGCAAGTAATAATGTGATTAATATTCTTGACATGGATGGAATAATGTTATATCTATTCTTGTTAGGCACTGCCCACTTATGCGGCTAGGTGCCACAATTATCTTTATTTTTTTAAAAGAGAAAATATGACCAAAATGATGACGTTTTGTTTATTTATTTTTTACCCTAAAAATAAGAGCAAATTTCCTCTCTTTACCCTGCTTCAACTTGATCTCACCTTTGGCACCAGACTGCCATGATTGACATTGACCTTAAATAAATTATTGTGGGAGGATTTTATAGCTTTCATTTTGGTGGATCTTATACATGTCTCTTTAGATAAGGAAAATTTAAAAATATATTGAAAAATATATTTATGAAATTAATATGAGTTTAAATATCAAATAATTTTCAAATTGACTTATGTGTGAAAGACTCTTAACTACATGCATTAAAAAACTTATAGTCCGCCTAGGCGCCGGGCACCTGTTGGCTGCCTGACATATGCCTAGCGATTTCTGCAACATTCGTTGTTTCATCTCTACAGGTTTAGTATTTATTATAGTGGGTACAATATGAAATCAACTTGACTGCTTATAAACAAAATCAATCTGTGAATTTGAGGGATGATATATATAACACTTCAGGGAACTTATGTGGAGGGAATAAAAGAAGAGGTTGTTCTGTCGCCTGCTCATGCTCTTTCACTGATAGCGTCTGGTGAAGGTAAATAGACTTGTAACTTTTTCCAATTATTAATGTATGCTTATAAAGTCTTCCGCACTATTTTAGACTGCAGAAGACTGAATTTTGTTCTCAAGTATACTTCTTGTCTGGTTAACATTAGTCTTATCCTTCAATATTTATGCAGAACATAGACACGTGGGTTCCAATAACTTCAATTTACTCAGCAGCCGGAGCCACACCATTTTCACTTTGGTATTGCATCTCTTATTGTTCTCAATTTTTTAAGAGGGTTCGTACATAAATAAAAGTTTACTTACTCTTGGAACTGTAAGACACACGACCACATCATTATTTTCCTCTATCTATGTTGGTTCCGGATAATACTGACATATTTCAATAATTCTTGGTTTATTTCCAAATTAACAGATGGAAAATCCACTCACACACCATATCGAGATTCAAAACTTACACGCTTATTGCAGTCATCTCTTAGTGGCCATGGTCGAGTCTCTGTAAGTTGTACTGCAAAATCTATAAAATCTACCACTATAGACTTCCTATTTAAAATATATTATCTTTGAGGCTGTAGCTATATGTAATGTTTGAGTGAGAAGTTTGATTCTTTCTTGAACTGTTCTGTAGCTTATTTGCACTGTGACACCAACCTCCATCAATACAGAAGAAACTCACAACACTCTTAAATTTGCTCAACGTAGTAAGCATGTTGAAATTAAGGCTTCTCATAACAAGGTGATATATCTGAGATTAATGGAACTTAAAACTGTGAAAGTAAAATAAAAATGTATAAACTTTGAAATTCTTTCAAAGCTCTAGGTTGTAATCATTTCTGATTTATCATTGGTAGATTTTAGATGAGAAGTCTCTCACCAAAAAGTATCAGAGAGACATATGCAAATTAAAGCAAGAGCTTCAACAATTAAAGAGTGGTATGATGGAGAAAGAGAATCAAGTGGCACCATGGCAAGAAGATTTAGTTACTCTGAAAATGCAGGTTGGTTCCAACAATGTGTATCACAGTTTTTTCTTCTCTCTGTGCTGGTCTAGAAACTATAATGTTTATTTCATCGTTTACTGAATCACTGTATCGACAATTGAGACTTGGTTATATTGCAAAAGAGGCATTAAGTCCTAGTTGTTGTTATATAGTTTATATGAAACTTATGCCTAGTTGTTGTTGTATAGTTTATAAGAAACCTATGCCTAGTTGTTTTACAGTTAGCTATTGTTGTATAGTTTATAGAAACATATTCCTAGTTGTTGTTATATAGTTTATATGAAACCTATGCCTAGCTGCTGTTGTATAGTTTAAAAGAAACCTATGCCTAGTTGTTGTACAGATAGCTATTGTTGTATAGTTTATAAGAAGCCTATTAATAGTTGTTGTTATACAGTTTATATGAAACCTATGCCTAGCTGCTGTTGTACAGTTTATAAGAAACTTATGCCTCGCTGTTGTACAATCTATGAGAAACTTATGCCTAGCTGATGTTATACCAACTGTGAATGTGTGTGTTGGACTGGGGCTACAACAAGAATAATTACATAAGAGAGGGGTTTATGAAGTTAGTACACAGTAATACTTCAAAATTGCTGCACTGGAAATACTACTTTCTTTATTGTTTAAAATATGATAATATTTATTTTAACAGGTTGGAACAAAAGTTCTCTTAAGGCATCCGTGATCCAGACAATGTTACAAAAGGCGCACTAGGACAAGTATAAATCCAGCTAAACTTGTAAAAAATGGAGAGTTATTAAGACCTCGATGGTGCGAAGTGAAAATTAATGTGGTAATTTGATATGAGGAACTACTAATTCGAAAAGTTGGAGGTGTCAAAGTTGTTGGGCATGCTATAAGACATAGCATTCCTTGGCCAAAACATTTGGTAAGTTTCTCTTGATTTTCTGGTTTATTTTTTTGTAAATTTTAAAATATCAATTAATTATTTTTCCCTTTATTCATTATTATAGGTTCAAGTGGAGGATGCAAGATAAGTGAAGTGGAGCAAAACGATTATTACCACGCATAATTTAGGTGCAATTTATCGTTGAACTAAATAGTTTGATTTTTTTTGTTTAGATTGGACTTCATAGTTATTAGAAATTAATTTCTTGGTTGTGTTACCTCTTAAATGTTCAAAGTGAATGATAATATTTTTTATTGAAATATATTTGGTTTTATGTTTATAAGTAGATGTTTATATATTGGTAGAAATTATTTATAGTATTATGTGATATGAAAAATCATCACAAATCTATAGTCAAATTGGTTTTTATAATTACATGACATAAAAAAATATTATTTTAAATTAGCCGCTAGTATTATTTAGGTGACATAAAAATGTGACAAATTTTTTTTATTGTGAAGCATGGTTGTGTCACTAAATAATAACATAAATACACGTATAAGCGTCACTAAATCAGGTGGTTATATTAGTTGTATATACTTTATTGACATCACAAAGTGACACGTGAATCATTCGTCATGACATGTGATGTCGTTACAAGTCAATCGTTTTGTGACGCTTGCAAACATCACAAAATGAGGTGGTTAAATTAGTTAAAAAGGTTTATGTGACGCAAAAAATTGTCAATAAAGCACACTACTGTGACCCTAAATAGTGTCACCAAATAGTGTTACTAATCAATTTCAAGGTGGCACATAAAAGCATCACAATAAACATGGCTGATGATGCTTCCAAGCATCACAAAAATAAGACATTGAAACGCCAAATCAGATGACGCTTGATTAAAGCGCCACTAAAGCAAAAGCGTCAGTAAACACTAATTGTAGTGATGCTTTTTCGCGTCACTAAAGTCCAATTTTCTAGTAGTGTTGAGAAGCTGAATGAGACCCCAACATTCATTTTCTACACCATCAAAGGCAAAAATTTGCTCGACCGTCCTCGATCTCTGTGCTAGGTGCCACGCCGCTCTAATAAATTTTTTTTTTGTGCCTATCATGATAGCATTGGCTATAATACGAGTCGCTATCGTGATACTCTAAAATAGCTATAGAAACTGTATGAGAAAGGGTGCCTTAATGAGTTCATAAAAAGGTCAGCACCCAGAGAGGCTCGCAACAGATAAGATCCCCTCGGTGAGAATGAGCTGACAGAGGTAAGCCGCTCCAAAACCCAAACATCACTCAGCTCAACAACGACGATGACCTACTTGACGACTCTCTCCCACTGCGAACAGGGTGTAGGTTAACATGATTCGAGCAGGAGGCGGCATTGAAGGTCTGACCCCGATTATTAAAACCTCCAAAAGAAAGAAGAAGGCGGAGCTACAAGCCCTCGATTAGATCAATATGGTCGACATTCCTGAGCCAACCATCGCCAATAGTATTGTCATCACCTTTTCTAACGATGATAATAAGGGCATCCTTTGTCCGAAAAATGTTGCACTGGTCATCTCGACCAGGATTCTCGGGATGCAAGTCAATAGAGTGCTTGTTGATAATGGTTGCTTCTGCAAAATCATCTTAAATCCGCCCTTGACCAAATGAGGAACCTTGCCATGTACATCAAGCCTTATATCACCGTTCTCAAGGGTTTCCGGGATACCTCTGTCACTCTGTATAGAGGAATCAAGCTCTCCGTCGAGCTTATTTGCTCCAAGGAAGGTAGGGTTAGGATCACTAGGCCTATAAAATTGTCATTGTAGACTAGCCAAATCTATAAAATGGCTTTCTAGGCTGTCCTTTCCTTGAGTCTTTCTAAACAGACGCTTCTTCCTACTTCTACTGTATAAAATTCCCCCACAGTTGATGGGGTGGTGGACACCATTAAGAGTGACCATAAAATGGCAAAGAAGTGTTTGAACTACTCTTGTGTTCCTTTAAAATTCATTTTCTCCACTCTGTACACATCCATATTCAATGTTGACGAGCGACCACCGATGGAGTTAGACCCCGAACATGTTCAGCTAGATGGCCGAACACCAACAGAGGTCGACGATGCTCAATCCCAGGGAGAAATCCCGGAATGCTCGCCAGAAGTGGAAATGGTAAAAGGCCTAGAGCACAGACTTTGGTTCGAACAGATCACCATCGACCTAGATACCTGGGGTGAAATCAAAGATCCTTAGGGGTAGAAGAGATCTGCCCCGATGGAGGAACTTGAACGCATTCCCATTGACCTAACTCACCCTGAAATTGAAGTCCTAATCGGGTCACGTATACCAACGGACATGAGGGGGAGGTCAATGAGTTCCTCAGGAGCAGCATCGACGTATTTGTCTGGTCGCACGAGAACATGATCGGTATCAATCCCAAACACACTTGCCACAAATTGAAGATCAACCCTAACAAAAAGCCCATTTCTTAAAACAGATGCAAGTTCAAACCCGAGAAGTATGCCGTTCTGGCAGAGGAGGTTAAGAAGCTCCTTGATAATAGGCTTATTCAGCAGGTCAGAGAAGAGCCCCAGTGGGTCTCGAACACAGTTCTTGTCAAGAAAACAAATGGCACTTGGAGATTGTGCATCAACTTCATCGAGTTAAACGATGCCTACCATAAAGATCATTTCCCTATGTCCCACATCGACCACTTGATCGATAATACCGACGGGCACAAAATGATGTCTTTCATGGATGCCTTCATGGGCTACCATCAGATACCCATGGACGAGGAGGGCATCAAGCATACCACTTTTCTTATAAGCATACCATTTAAGAAAATCGACAGACGAGATGATGTTAAGATCGCATCAACCAAAGCAATAAACTTTGAGAAAAAGTGCATCTTTATAAGCACGGCCTGCAGGAAATCCCAATCAATTGTATTGAACGCCTTAGTGATGTCAGTCTTAATGAATACCCTTTGAAGACCTTTAGGACTAAGGTTATTGATAGCCAGAGGCTAAAGCAATGCAAGTATGGATACTCTTGCCCAGAACAAATCCATACTGAAACTGGCACAAATAAGCTTTAATGAACGAGCCCAGACGAGTCGCCAAAATCTAAGATAGGATTTTAAAAATATAATTCCCCATCACTATAGGCTGAAAATCCTGCACTTTTTTCGCCCCTGCCAGTTTTGGAGTGAGAGTGAGGAAGCTCGAGTTAAGCTTAAGGGTAATAATTCATGCAGAAAGAAGTACTCTGCCGCTCGGACTACATCCGAAGCAACAATATTCCAACATACTTCAAAGAAGACCCTAGAGAACCCATCCGATCCCGGCATACTATCTCTATCTAAAGAAAAAATAGCCTCTTCACCTCGTCAATATGATACAGTTATCAGAATGTGACACAGTTAGAGCATCCAAAAAAGAGAAAGAGTCACAAAGATTCAAGTCCTTTGAGAACAGAATCTTGTAGAACTCAACCACATGCTCACAAATGTCCTCCATGTTCCAAGACAATTCCCCATCAATAACCATCTCCTGAATCCCTTGATGTGATGAGGTAGACCTATGCAAAGCATGGAAGAATGCCGATTTTCCGTCTCCATCTTTCAATCAACGACCCTTGTTTCATTGTACATAAAACTCTTGTCTAGCCGCCAAAAGTCGATTAAGGGCAACCTGATGTGTAATTTTAGCATTCATCCTATCATCCGAATCACCAAAATTATGTATCTCCCGTTGAATAATCAATAAATTTGCATATGCCTTCTCAATTTGCAGCAAAACATTCTAGAAAACCTATCTATTCTATATCCGTAAACCACGCTTCAATGTTTTCAGCTTACGCACCATTAGTGTAATCGGATCCGGAGCAAGCAAAGGAGCATTCCAAAGTTCAACAACCAGAGGCATAAATTCTTCATGCAAAGACCACATACTCTGAAATTGAAATGGAAAAACTGACATTTCCCCTAAAGGGGCGTAAGGATCAGAGGGTGGTGGTCAGTGGAGTGACGACCCACCACATTCAGCGACCATTTGGCCCAAATCCACCACATTCAGCACCAGGTAAAAGGCGGTCTAGTAGACTCCAAATCCACCAATTCAGCCTCATCCACTAAGGCTCTAAATTCTTGAGATGAAATGGCCGTAGAGCGAGCCATTTTAAAGCGCTCATGAGCACCTAAAACCGCATTAAAATTTCCTATTAAGAGAGTATGGCTATCCAAAAAAGATAAAAGATCAAACCACAAATTCCATCTTAGTAAATAGGAATTACTACCATGAATAAAACCCAACGTGCAACTCTGACCCTTAACAGAAAGAACCAAAGCCAAGCACTGAACAGAAGAAAAACAAACATGAAAATCCACAGCTAGAGAAGGACGTCAAAGAACCCAAATATTAGGACAGAGTTGTAATCTCTCATTTTGGGCAATGCAAGTTATGTTAATAAGTCTCCAGAAACTGATAGGAATTAAAGTAAAGAGGATCTCCGACTCAAAAATAGCGACAATGTCCGGCTTGTGTAATTAGCAGAGGACCACAAGTGCAATCCTCGTTTGATCATTGCCAAGTCCCTCTGAGTTTCAAGAAAGAATTATCATAAGCACAAACGAGAGCCATTCTTCGGCAGCTGAGAGTGATCCTCTTCGTCGTCATACTGATCGGCCCAACTCTTTCTAGCAACCAACGCCATCTCACAAGATTTTGGAGCCAGATTGTTAATTACAAAATGTTGCTTGTCCATCCCAACCAAGGATATCAAAGGCCACTAAAATTGCACATTCCCATCCCCCATATCATGTTGAAGTTGTGACTGATCAGATACCTCTCTAGGAGTTCCCCTAGTCTGTCTAAGATGTTACCCTGTAACCGAAGTTGCCTAGTGCAAAGACGGTGCTGGCCTGAGAGAACGAAGCGCCTTCTTAATGGAAATGACTCTGGGAACATAAACATTTGGGAACCGAACTTTACAGCGATTTCGAAATGCCAGGACTTCCTCCCAGGCTTGTTCATCCATTTGCTGAGCAATATTATCTAAGGAATTCCCCGCAGGAACCAAAGCCAATGTCAAAGTAGCATCCCCCGAGGAGATACTCAGAGAGGCATCTCTAATGGAAATATCAACCTCATCATGGGACGGAGCGGAACGCAAATCAGTACCAGGTGCAGGAGAGTTCCTCCTCTTTTAGCGACTACGACTTTTACCTCTCTTCGAGATTATTAGAATGTCTAGACTTTGAACAATTAGCAGTGGCATGACCCACCACGTTACACTCTCTATAAAACTCTGGAAGGTTTTTGTTATGCAAGGTAGTAAACGCAAACTGATTAGCCCGCTTATACATGATTTTCTGTTCAAGAGTATTTTTTAAATCCACTTCAATCAACATACGTGCATAATGCCCCAGTGTACGATCCAACGTGTTCTTAACCACCCGAACTAAATTCTGACAACTGCCGCAAGTGAATCCAAAATCCTGGGAAGACAATATTCAATTGGAAGTTCCTGAAAACTTACCCAAACTTGAGCCGACGAAGTCCGAATCTTGTTAGGGTTGATGTCCGGAACCCAGTTCTGTAGCCAAATGTAGCCCGAATACAATTGCCAGTTGCTACATTTCCCCACCAGCATCTTCTCCTTTTCCCATTCAAATAGCACTGTAAAATAACCTTTACCAAGTGGGATCAGCTTAAGGACCGTGCTAACATTCCAAATCCTCCTCAAAGCATTCGTTAGGTCCTGACGAGATAACATAGGCCTACCTGATTGAGTGTACATTATGCCTATAAACGCATTGTAAAACTCCTTGACACTCTGCTGCTAAGCAACCTCATCCACCTCTACAATAAAAAACTCTCCTTGTCTGCTAGGTTTAGGAGTAGCATTATATATCGACTTAGCATTCACTGGGGAGGGCCTTGAGTCGCCCCTCACCACTTGTGCAAATGTCATCTTGTTACCGTGCTGTAAATTTCCATTGCCATGATGTGCCAACGGAGGACCAGCGGGCTTTGGATCAAAGTCCGCGTCCAAATCACCTGTAGATTTAGAGAAACCCCGTAATGGAGGCATATCCAGAACATTAGGACGCACACCGAAGGAGTTCGAAGATAGAGTGGCTTCCAGGGTTATCAGAAGAAACATCCTCAACCAGTCGTCGACCCATTAGTGTGTCGCCATAACCATGGTGGACCTGTGAAGAATTAAAGAGAGTGCTAGGAATTGCATTATTTGAAGGAAAACAAGGAGTAAAATCAGAAGGTAACAAAGCAGTGTTACCGGGTTTGCCGGGAACCAAAGGAGGATTCCCAGCTTCCGTATAAGGGTGCCTCGAATAGGAAGAACCATCCTCGCAATCACCTTGTTCTTCCCCAATCTCTGATTGTAGTTTCTTGTAGCCCAGACGTAATTAGAGAAGCTAAGAAAGAAGGAGTCCATGGCCTTGATATCATCCCGACCGGGATTATTTTGGACATGAGAGGTCGTTGTCGATGAGCCGCTAGGGTTTTCCATGAACTCATCCCGTCGCTCACGAGAAACATGTAAAAATTCATAAAACCGTTCCTTAATAAAGGTACAGTGCAGATTCGCAGACATGTAGCCAAGATCGATCAAGAAACCACCAAGGAAGGAAGACGATCACAGACACAGAATAAACCACCTTGATCGCCGCATTGGAAATTCAAATTTTATGGACTCCTCTTAATTCATGGTGACAAGTGTTTTGGGGGTAATGTGTTCTTGCCAATTTATAAATTAAGAAGTTTTTTTTTTCAAGTGCAATTATTGACATATGAAATATTTAAATGATTAATTTTGGATGATGAAAAAAAAATGGCAATAAAAGTAAAATATAGGAAAAATAATTTTTTCATCTTGTAAGATTTTATCTTTTTGATTTTAGACATAATACCTTTCAAATTTTGATTTTTATCCTGTAATTTTTACCTCTTTATGATATTTATCCTATTAATTTTTAAATTTTGATTTTCATCATGAAACTTATATGTTTTTCTAATTTTAGTCCTATAACATTCCCATCCACGTACATAAAGAAGTAAAATTATAGGACAAAATAATAAAAATATGCAAGTTGTTGGGACAATCTGAGTATTTTGATTAGATCCCAAAACCCCTGATGAATCTGCCTAAGTACAGTTGTTCAGGTTAGTCTAGTTCAGGATAGTTAGATTAGGAATTCAGTTCAGGAGAAACACGCTGAAGACTGAAGAATATTGGAATCAACCCAATTTACTGAAGTCTGATGTGCAATCCATCCTGAAGAAGTCAGAGTCAGTGTACTGAAGATTGCCTGAACTGAAGCTGAAGAACGAAGCCTGACCATCCGTCCTGAAGACAATCCTGAAGTACCATTGGCTGATGTTTCTACTGAGTTCACTAAGCATACTCAGGGCAGAACTTAGTCAGTGAAGAGTAAAGTGTAACCTATCAGGCTGTACTGAATGCACATAAGACCTGACTTAGGCCTTGAGTCAGTTTATCTGAATCATGTAAGTCCGAAGCAAAAAGGTTACACATACTGGGCTGAATAACCTATTAGGCTGTGCTGAATGCATATAAGACATGACTTAGGCGTTGGTTCAGTTTACCTGAATCATTTAAGTCCAAAGCAAAAAGGTTATTTATGCTATGGGACAGAGACAAAGAGAATGTCAGCAAGACTCCAATAAAGACAAACATTCAGACTGAGTTATTAACAAGAGACTCAGAGTACTGAATATACGAGAAAGGACAAATGTCTGGAAGTCAACTAGCCGTTAGAACGGAAAGCCAATGATCTTTCAACACGTATGCACGGAGTCTGCGCAGTATTTAATGCGGCATTTAATGCGTCTCAGAGTTGCAGGCGGCGGGACAAACTTGCCAGATTAAGCATGGAGATTAGGTCAAACAGTATATCTTGCCTGCAACCACCCTAAAATAGGAAAGATTTGATTTGATCTCCTCCAACGGATCTATTTTGAATCTTGCCTATAAATACAGAGAGCCTTGCACCCATTCAAGGCTAACGGGAAATTTCCAAGAGAAAACTCTCAAGAATCCAAGCTCTCAAAGCATACCATAAACAACACTCTGCAATTAAATTTCCCTAGTGTTGTAGTAGGATTCACTCTGTATTTACTTAGATCGATAGCTCGATATTCAGCATTGTTTTGTATTGCTAGAGCTATCTTAGTTGGAAACCAGAATACCAAACCACTCAGGGTGTGAGATTGGTTGGTTTGAAGGACTGAGACTTGTAAAACGCCCAGGGGTCAGATCCTAAGAGAGGATGTTGGCTATCCGTGTACCTTGGCACGTAAAACCAAGCACCTATCCTCAGGGTTTTGAGGATAGCTTCCTATTAAATCAGGCCGTGGACGTAGGAGTTGGTTATCTCCGAACCACTTTAAAAAGTCCCCTGTGTGCTGATTTACATACTGGTTCAGGATCATAACTGTCATCATAATAAACTGAACATTCTACATTGTTTTTATCTTCAGGACTGAATCAATCATCCTGAACCTTAATACTGTGCACTCAGCCTTAACCACCAGTTTACTAAGCAAACTCAGAGAAAACCTTTTCAGAAACTAAAACGAGTAGAAACTAAGGGCTCACTTTCCGCACGTACTCTAGCTCACTGAGATAGTAGTCCAACTGACTCGCTTCCGAGCAGTCAGTAGGTTTGTTATCTCTACTGAGCTTCCGAGCACTTTACTCACACTCAGCTTATCTGTCTCTTTACTGAATTGTCCCTGCTGCCCCTGTGGACCTTCAACATACTGAGTATTTCAGGAAATCCTGACTGAGAGTGTTAGAGCATTTTTTTGAGTCTTTCAGAAAAATCTGACATCAGTATATTCCCCCCATACACTGAGTTACTCATTTCGGGACCAACAAGTGGTATCAGAGCGGTGGTTCAAAAGACCACTGACTTTGTTTACCAACAGTTTCTGAGGAGAAACTTTTGGTGGTCTACTGAACAAATCTTGTTTCTGAAAACTGCATAACATGGCATCCGGTTCTAAACGCCTCGAGGGCAATATTCCTGAATTTTCTATTGACAATTATGACTATTGGAAATTCAGGGTACTCGCACATCTCTATTCCATCCATGATCAGATGCCTTTGGTGATTGAGCAAGGTCCGATCAAATTCATGAGGAATCTTTAGACGACCTGGCCCGTTGCTGGCAATGTTCCTGTTCCAGCTGCCGGAGATGAAGAAGTGGAGAGGTCCGCGCTTAATTCTGATCAGATTAAGCAAATTGGACAGGATAATGTTGCTAAGAACATTATACTCCACACCGTTTCTTACGAGAATTCGGTCAGGCTCATGCATCTGAGGAAAGCTAAGGAGATCTGGGATACCTTGAGGGAGATGAGTGAGGGATCAGAAAAGATCAAGGAGAACAAGAGATATCTTGCAATCAGGAAGTTTGAAGCCTTCCGGATGTTAGAAGGAGAGTCCATCGATTAGATGGAAGCTCAGTTCATTAAGATGATGAACGAGCTAGCAACCCTTGGGAAGGAGTTTCCCAAGAGGGAGGTGTTTTCTAAAATCCTAAACAGTCTCCCTGAAAGATGGGACACAGGAGTGATCTTGTTGAAAAACACTCAGGATCTCACCAACATTACTCACTCTCATCTATTCTCAGAGTTAAAGGCTCTGGAATTCTACATCAATAAGAGAAAGAAGAAGGGTTTTGTCAGTGAAGAAGTCAGTGAGGAGAAGACTCCTGAAAAGGAAAAGAGCGTGGCTCTTAAAGCTACTCCTGAGCCTGAGGCTGGATCTGGTTCTAAGTCTCTGAAGGACATGAACAAGGATGAGCTGGCCTTGGAATACAGCCTAATGGTGCGGCATTTCGAGAAACTGAACTCTCGATTCGGAAGGTATAAGAAATTTTATACTGACAGTCGTGATCGCAGGTACTCCAGCCACAGGAGATCGAGCCCCCGGAGAGAAGAGAGGAGAGGTTCTGATTCCAGGAGAAATCGTGATGAGCCTGAGCGGCGCAGAGATGAGAAGAGGAGAGATGATGAGCCCAGAAGATCCACCTTCAAACCTGAACGATCATCAGGGAGCAGGAGGGAGTCATCTGATAAAAAGTACACTGACAAGAAGTTTGCTTCTGATGTAGATCAGTGCTACCACTGCAAGAAGACCGGACACTTTCAGTATGATTGTCCGTAGCTCAGTGCTGGTGAGTGAGAGGATCGGAGAGCCAAGAGAGAGCTCAGGGCATCAGACCGGAGAGCTATGCTCGCTGAGGATTCCTCAGAATCAGATGGCCCAGGACGCCGGTCCCTTGAACTCTTCTCCGATGAAGAGTATGATGACCTCTGCCTGATGGCAGACGATGAGGTCGCTGCGGGCTACAAGAAGAGGAAGGAGGATCTGATGAAGGACTGGTACTTGGACTCAGGCTGTTCCAGGCACATGACCGGATTTCGTGATCTCCTTCAGGATTATGTAGCTCAGGAAGGCCCGCAGGTAACCTTTGGTGATAACTCTAAGGGTTTCACCAGAGGATTCGGAACCCTTGTTATTGGCTCTGTCCGTGTACTGAATGTATCATATGTTGAGGGACTGAGACATAACTTACTCTCGATCAGTCAGTTCTGCAACCGAGGATATAGTGTAGAATTTTCATCTAACATGTGTCTTGTGAAGGACAAATCTACACTACAGGTTCTGATTACAGGTGTCAGGAGGGGAAATGTATATTTTGTTGATTTCAAGAGCAGTCCTCCTGAAACTTGTTTGGTTGCTAAGAGCTCCTCTGAGCTCAGTTGGCTCTGGCATAAACGCCTGAGTCACTTAAACATCAAGATTATTAACAAAATTTCTAGACTTTCTCTTGTAGATGATCTACCTAATGAAGTTTTTAGCAAAGACCACGTGTGCGGAGCATGTTAGGAAGGCAAGCAAACCAAAGCCTCATTCAAAGAGAAAGAAGCCTTCTCAACTGACAGAGTGCTTCAGCTCCTGCACATGGATATTTTTGGTCCAGTTACTCCTGTCAGCATAAATGGTAGGAAATATACCCTTGTTGTTGTTGATGATTATTCCAGGTATAAATTGGTTATTTTCTTGCTGAACAAGAAGGAGACTCATGTCAAGCTTCCAGAGTTACTCAAGCAATTGAGTACTGAACAGGGTCAGAGCATAGTCAGGATCCGATCAGATCGAGGAACAGAGTTTATAAACTCTATTATAACTGACTTTTGTACTAACCATGGTATAGCTCATGAGACTTCTGCAGCCAGAACCCCTCAGCAGAATGGGGTAGCTGAAAGAAGAAACCGGACCCTGAAGGAAGCTGCCAGGACCATGTTGGCTGAGTCAGGACTGCCCAAGAATTACCTGGCTGAAGCAATCAACACTGCTTGCTACACTCAGAACCGATCTATGCTGAACAAACAACATGCTCAGATACCTTATGAAACTTGGAACAAGAGGAAACCTCGCATCTCTTATTTCCATATCTTTGGGTGTAAGTGTTTCATCCTGAACAATGGAAAAGACCAGCTGAAATCCTTTGATAGCAAATCTGATGAGGGAGTCTTCTAAGGATACTCCTCAGTCAGTAAAGCCTTCAGGGTGTATAACTGTCGGACCCTTTGTGTGGAGGAAACACTTCATGTTGTGTTTGATGAGACTGCATCAGTGCATAGGAAACAGGTTCCAAGTCCTGACACTGAGGGGGTTACCAAGAGAATAACAAGACTGAGCCTGAAAAATCCTGAATTCAAGATCAAGCTTGTCAGTACTCCTAAAGGATGGACCTCAGGCCAACCCTCAGCAAGCCCCAGTCTCGGAGAATGTTGAGTCTCAGACGGAGGGACAGACTCAACCTGAGGTACGTACTGTCGGTGATGATGCTTCTGCACCTGAGACAGTTACTGAGTCCAACACTGTAGGGGGAAACAATTTCTTTGATATTGGCCAACCCTCAGGAAATGACTCAGTATCCCCTGTTCTTGCTCGTTCCGCTTCTTTGCCTGTTATTGTCGAGACTAATCTTTCAGGTTCAGGAGAGGGAACGTCAGTAGCTCCCTGTGCTCTCGTCAGCAGGAGGCGATGGCTAGATGATCACTCATTGGCTGATATCATTGGTGATATCAATGAGGGGGTCAGGACGAGGTTGTCCTTTGGAGAGAGCGCTATGTTTTGTTATTTCCTAAGTGATCAGGAACCTAAGAGCATAGAAGAAGCTCTTGCTGATCCCAACTGGATCCTAGCCGTGCAGGATGAGCTCAATCAGTTTGAGCGGAATCAGGTTTGGGAGTTAGTTGAGAGACCTAGGCGTCAACATGTTATTGACACCAAGTGGGTTTTTAAGAAAAAGAGGGATGAGAAGAATGTTGTGGTCAGGAATAAGGCCATACTAGTGGCAAAGGGTTACTCTCAGCCCGAAGGAATCGACTATGATGAGACCTTTGCTCCGGTCGCAAGGTTGGAAGCAATCAGGTTGTTTCTGGCATATGCAACATTCAAGAAGTTCAAAGTGTATCAGATGGATGTAAAGAGTGCTTTTCTGAATGGTGTATTGAACGAGGAGGTTTATGTTGAGCAACCTCCAGGGTTCGAAGTTGGAAATAAGGTATATCACCTGAAGAAAGCTCTTTATGGCCTGAAGCAAGCTCCGAGAGCTTGGTATGATACATTATCCCAATTCCTGATAGACCACGGGTTCGTGAAAGGAACAGTGGACAGGACCCTCTTCCGGATATCCGAAGGGGAAGACATTCTCTTGGTTTAGATTTATGTGGATGACATAATATTTGGATCTCCTAATCTGAAGCTTTGTGAGAAATTCTCCAAGCTGATGACTGGGAAATTTGAGATGTCAATGATGGGAGAAATGAATTTTTTTCTGGGTCTCCAAGTCAGGCAAACTGACTCCGGAATCTTCATAAATCAGTCCAAGTATGCAAGGGACTTGATTCAGATATTTGGAGTTCAGTCCAGCAAAATCTCACGTATTCCCATGAACACAAATGAGAAGTTGGACCCTGACAAAGAAGGAGTCTCAGTAAATCAGACAGAATATAGGGCACTGATTGGATCCTTATTGTATCTGACTGCTAGTCGTCCTGACATCACTTATGTAGTTGGAGTTTATGCAAGGTATCAGTCTGATCCAAAGAAGAGTCATCTGGAGAGTGCCAAAAAGATACTGAAATACCTAAAGGGTACAGTCAATCTAGGACTTTGGTATCCCTCTGATGACAACCTAGAACTGACTGGCTATTCAGATGCAGATTATAGAGGCTGTAGACTTGATAGGAAATCAACTACAGGCACATGTCAGTTTCTAGGGAGTAAACTGATCTCATGGTTGTCTAAGAAGCAAACCAGTGTTGCAACGTCTACTACTGAGGCTGAGTATATGGCGGCAGGCAGTTGTTGTTCTCAGATCCTTTGGCTGAAACAGCAACTAAGAGACTACAAAGTTGAGGCCACTGAAGTCCCAATTTATTGTTACAATAATAGTGCCATTGCCATATCCCAAAACCCAGTCTTACACAGAAGGTGTAAGCATGTAGACATAAGGCATCACTTTATCAGAGATCATGTTGAGAAGAAGGACATCAGGATGGAAAGAGTCCTTACTGATAAACAGAGAGCTGACATCCTGACTAAGGCTTTGCCTAAAACCAAGTTTGTTGAGCTATCAGTAGAGTTAGGACTCCTTGACCCAGGCTTAGGAGATTCAATATGAATCTTTGATCAGAATGCCCAAGGTCAGGGGGAATGACTAACTAGGACTCAGGTTGAAGGGATCTCAGAGAGAATATGAATGGTAATAGGGGGAACACTCAGTTGAAAGGGATGATCAGTTTAGACTGACTAAGATTCAGGACACTGAATTCAGGGCTTGTCACCCTGATAGGTCACATGTGGTATCAGTCATCTGATATCTAGTCATCCAATCTTGTTTGCATCATTCTTGATACTGTTTACCATATTGTCAAATCAATTTATTTTGTCATTTAATCCCAGCCATTCATTTAATATTCAGTTATTATTTAATGCAATTTATTTGAATTAAATACGGACATGCTCTGATGCGCATTTAATGCACAATGGGCGGGAACAGTTTTCGATAAAGTTTTGTCATTACTTTTGAAAACCGAAGAGTCTTCATGCATCTTGTGCTCTAATCTTGACCATTGAATTTCATAAGTCACTATTTTCTGAGCCATCCGATTAAAACTGAATTTTAGTATAAATAAGGGAATTTTGTGTTATTGCAACCTTTACGCACCCATATCTTTCCATGATATATTTCTCTCTGCAAACCGATTTCCTTCATACCTTCATTTTATTTCCATGGCTTTTCCTTCGGTGGATTCGTTCTTTGGGAAACTTTTTCATCTCAGAAACGAAATACACTGGGAACCATTTGGAGATTTTACCTCTAACCATCCAGACATCCTTCCTGTAAAAGAGCTCTTCGAAAATGCAGGTATTCTGCAATTTGTCACTGCCAGACCCCAGAGACTCCATCCCAGACTTGTTGTTGCCTTCTACCTCAAAATAGCACAGAACAAGGATTCCCAGGAGTAGGAGACGTGCAATCCCCTGACTTCATGTGTGAAGGGGAAAGATGGTAAGGAAGAGATGACCAGGAGGTGGGTCATTCTCAACCTCAGGCGGAAGATTAAGGAGGTTTTTAATCTTCCCAACTCTGGACGAAGCCCTGTTGACTATGGGTTTGGGACTAAGAAGGATTATCTCCAGTCCCTCTGCGATGGTGATGTGGTCCTGAAGTCGGGCCTAAACAAGTCGGTTCTGAGAACAGAGAATCGCCACTTCTTCCAATTGGTGGTAGCTGAGACCAATAAAATCAAATACTCGCCGGAGGGTCAGACGACTTTTGAGGCCAAGATGCACTTTGGCACTAAGATTTCTCTGATCTTGGAGACCCTGGATCTCGGTGATGTGGATCAGGCCCAATCACTCGAGATTCCAGCGAAGATTGATCTCTTCAGAGCCTATTCCGGTGATGCTGTCACCAAGAAAAGACCAAGGACTTAGAAGAAGAAGGCTCAGGCGAGCACGACTGGAGGAGTCAAGGCTCAGGCGAACAAATCTTCTGGGATCCTTATTGCGAAGCCAGCAGAGGACAAACCCAAGCCCTCAGGACCCAAGCAACAGAAGCTGACTTTCTTATATCCGGGGTCAGAAGAGCGAAAGAAAAAGCTCGTGGAAGAGCAAGCTGCTGAAGAAATGATTCAGCACGCACATCCGCAGAGGGAATCAGCTCAGGCTACTCTTGAAATCGCCCCTATCTCTGCCATTCCGGATGTTGCACCCACTGATCCTTGACATTGCATCAACTTATCAGGGTTTGGAGGCCCCCACGGGTGAGGATCAGGGGGAATCTGCTCAGGAGGAAGGAATTCAGAAGGAGGCTTCTGAAGGAGTTCAGGCTGAAGCCCCATGGCCATTCCCTACGCCTGATGAGAACACACTGCCAGATTTTGAGATAGTGGTAAGGGGAACGGCTGCTGAGATGGTGGAGAAGAGGTTTCCTGACCTCTCGGATGCTCAGAAGGAGGCAGTTGTGCAACTTCGCACATATGCCATGATCAGAAATGCCACCTGGCCTGAACTCAGTCAGCTCGGAGAGTCGAAAGGATGGGACAATATTGTTGAATCAGAAGCTGCTCCTGAGATCTGGCCTGAGTGTTGCCGGAGTCAGGTCTCCGTTGCCTTTCAGAGACCACCTGGTTTGTCCTTCTCCTTTGAGGATTGGGACGCACCTGATGGGCTCTGTGCCCTGTCTGAGGAGTCTGGACCTCAGTAGTCCTTGGCTTTACCTGAGGCCTCCTCTGTCCTGAGTTCCTTCCGCCCTGAGCATTTCTAGGCTGGGCCTGAGAAGTGCTAGGAGCAGAGTTCTTTCCAGATTGAGGATTCCTAGGCTGAGCCTTAGAGTTCCCTTGATCTGTCTTCCTTGACTCAGGATGAGGAGCCTTGGCCTTTCCCTTAGGTTTTGGCCTTGGTTCCTCAGTCCTTTGCCTGACAGGTTCAGCAGGCATTTTCTTCTTCCCTTTGCCTTTGTCCTGACGAGCAACACTTGAGCTCTTGTCATCAGTTAGGGCAGGGACAAACTTCTTCTGAGAGTTGCTCCCTGAAGCACCTCTCTTCTTCTTACCCTTTGGGTCCTTTGAGGCAGCATAGCCCAACCCAGCTTTAGCACCATCAGTCAGCTGAGAGAAACTTGTTAACTCATCGACCACTTGGGTAGATGTGTATAACTTCTTCAGCTTAACCTCAAGATGCCCATTTGTTTCTTTCAGGGCCTCAATTTCAGTGGTGTACTGAAGCACCAACTCTTCATGAGCTTTCTCTTTAGAGATCAGCTCAAGATCCCAAGTAGTTTGCTCAGCACAAAGGCAAGCTTGCCACTCAGTTTCGAACATTACTCTTAGAGCAATTCGCTCAATCATCAGTTGTTCCTGAGCAAGGAACAAATTAGTATCACGAGTCTCAATCAGAGAGCTGATTACACCCTTCAGTCTTTCTACCTCCAGTAGAGCTTCATCATGCTTGTTCCGAGCATGAAGCAGCTCTTCTTGAAGATGTACTAATCTGAGGGCTTCCTCAGTATCTCTTACTCTGAGAGACTCAGTTAACCGATCATTCTCCCCACTCAGTTGTGCATTCACATCCACTGTGTGAGTATGAGTCTCCTGCAGCCTTGAGAAGTCAACCATCAATTGATCTAGGGCGAGCTGAAGGTCGAGTTCTCCTGCTGAATCTGAGCTAAACTCAGGTGCGTGACCAGGAGAAGAGGCAGAAGAACATACCTCATCATCTGCCATCAGGCAGAGGTCATCATACTCTTCATCGGAGAAGAGTTCAGGGGACCGGCGTCCTGGGCCATCTGAATCTGAGGAATCCTCAGCAAGCAATGCTCTCCGGTCTGATGCCCTGAGCTCTCTCTTGGCTCTCCGATCCTTTCGCTCACGAGCACTGAGCTCCGGACAATCATACTGATAATGTCCGGTCTTCTTGCAGTGGTAGCACTGATCTACATCAGAAGCAAACTTCTTGTCAGTGTACCTTTTATCTGATGACTCCCTCCTGCTCCCTGATGATCGTTCAGGTTTGGAGCTGGATCTTCTGGGCTCATCATCTCTCCTCTTCTCATCTCTTCGTTGCTCAGGCTCATTGCGACCCCTCCTTGAATCTGAACCCCTCCTTTCTTCTCTTCGGGGGCTCGATCTCCTGGGGCTAGAGTACCTACGATCACGGTTGTTAGTATAAAATTTCTTATACCTTCCGAATCGAGAGTTCAGTTTCTCGAAACGCCGCGCCATCAGGCTGTACTCCAAGGCCAGCTCATCCTTGTTCATGTCCTTCGGAGATTTAGGACCAGATCCAGCCTCAGGCTCAGGAGTAGGTTTAAGAGCCACGCTCTTTTCCTTTTCAGGAGTCTTCTCCTCACTAACTTCCTCACTGACAGCACCCTTCTTCTTCCTCTTATCGAGATCGAATTCCAGAGCCTTTAACTCTGAGAATAGGTGAGAGTGAGTAATGTTGGTAAGGTCCTGAGTGT
The DNA here is from genome assembly GCA_026898435.1 of Prunella vulgaris. NCBI lineage: Eukaryota > Viridiplantae > Streptophyta > Magnoliopsida > Lamiales > Lamiaceae > Prunella > Prunella vulgaris. Next base: position 774,911 of record JAPKLY010000060.1, read on the forward strand.
TCTTCAGCAAGACCACTCCTGTGTCCCATCTTTCAGGGAGACAGTTCAGGATTTTAGAAGATACCTCCCTCTTGGGAAACTCCTTCCCAAGGGTTGCTAGCTCGTTCATCATCTTAATAAACTGAGTTTCCATCTGATCGATGGACTCTCCCTCTAACATCCGGAAGGCTTCAAACTTCCTGATAGCAAGATCTCTCTTGTTCTCCATCATCTTTTCTGATCCCTCACTCATCTCTCCCAAGGTATCCCAGATCTCTTTAGCTGTCCTCAGATGCATGAGTCTGACCGAATTCTCATAAGAAACGGTGTGGAGTATAATGGTCTTAGCAATATTATCCAGTCCGATTTGCTTCATCTGATCAGAATTAAGCGCGGACCTCTCCACTTCTTCATCTCTTACAGCAACAGGCCTGGTCGTCTGATGATTCCTCATGAATTTGATCGGTCCTTGCACAATCACCAAAAGCATCTGATCATGGATGGAATAGAGATGTGCGAGTACCCTAAATTTCCAATAGTCATAATTGTCAATAGAGAATTCAGGAAGATTGCCCTCGAGGAGTTTAGAATCGGATGCCATGATATGCAGTTTTCAGAAACAAGATCTGTTCAGTAGACCACCAAAAGTTTCTCCTCAGAAACTGTTGGTAAACAAAGTCAGTGGTCTTTTGAACCACTGCTCTGATACCACTTGTTGGTCCCGAAACGAGTACAATCAGTGTATGGGGGGGAATACACTGATAGCTGATTTTTCTGAAACACTCAAAAAAATGCTCTAATACTCTCAGTCAGGATTTCCTGAATTACTGAGTATGTTGAAGGTCCAAAGGGGCAGCAGGGACAGTTCAGTAACGAGTCAGATAAGCTGAGTGTGAGTAATGTGCTCGGAAGCTCAGTAGAGATAACAATCCTACTGACTGCTCGGAAGTGAGTCAGTTGGACTACTATCTCAGTGAGCTAGAGTACGTGCGGAAAGTGAGCCCTTAGTTTCTACTAGTTTTAGTTTCTGAAAACATTCTCTCTGAATTGCTTAGTAAACTGGTGGTTAAGGCTGAGTGCACCGTATTAAGATTCAGGGTAATTGATTCAGTCCTGAATATAAAAACAATGCAGAATGTTTAGTTTATTATGATGACAGTTATGATCCTGAACAAGTATGTAAATCAGCACACAAGGGACTTTTTAACGTGGTTCGGAGATAACCAACTCCTACGTCCACGGCCTGATTTAACAGGAAGCTATCCTCAAAACCCTGAGGATAGGTGCTTGGTTTTACGTGCTAAGGGACACGAATAGCCAACTTTCTCTCTTAGGAACTGACCCCTGGGCGTTTTACAAGTCCCAGTCCTTCTAACCAACCAATCTCACACACTGAGTGGTTTGCTATTCTGGTTTCCAACTGAGATAGCTCTAGCTCTAGTAATATAAAATAATGCTGAATATAGAGCTATCGATCTAAGCAAATACAGAGTGAATCCTACTACAACACTAGGGAAATTTAATTGCAGAGTGTTGCTTATAGTATGCTTTGAGAGCTTGGATTCTTGAGAGTTTTCTCTTGGAAATTTCCCGTTAGCCTTGAATGGGTGCAAGGCTTTCCATATTTATAGGCAAGATTCAAAATAGATACGTTGGAGGAGATCAAATCAAATCTTTCCTATTTTAGGGTGGTTGCAGGCTAGAAGTACTGTTTGACCTAATCGCCATGCTTATTCTGGCAAGTTTGTCCCACCGTCTGCAACTCTGAGACGCATTAAATGCCGCATTAAATGCTGCGCAGACTCCGTACACACATGTCGAAAGATCATTGGCTCACCGTTCTAACGACTAGTTGACTTTCAGACATTTGCCCTTCCTCGTACATTCAATACTCTGAGTCTCTTGTTAATAACTCAGTTTGAATATTTGTCTTTATTGGAGTCTTGCTGACATTCTCTTTGTCTCTGTCCCATAGCATAAATAACCCTTTTTGCTTTGGACTTACATGATTCAGGTAAACTAAACCAACGCCTAAGTCAGGTCTTATGTGCATTCAGCACAGCCTGATAGGTTATTCAGCCCAGTATGTGTAACCTTTTTGCTTTGGACTTATATGATTCAGATAAACTGACTCAAGACCTAAGTCAGGTCTTATGTGTATTCAGCACAGCCTAATAGGTTACACTTTACTCTTCACTGACTGAGTTCTGTCCTGAGTATGCTTAGTGAACTCAGTAGAAACATCAGCCAATGTTACTTCAGGATTGTCTTCAAGACGGATGGTCAGGCTTCGTTCTTCAGCTTCAGTCAGGCAATCTTCAGTAGACTGACTCTGACTTCTTTAGGATGGATTACACATCAGACTTCAGTAAATTGGGTCGACTCCAATATTCTTCAGTCGTCAGCGTGTTTCTCCTGAACTGAATTCCTAACCTAACTATCCTGAACTAGTCTAACCTGAACAACTGTACTTAGGCAGATTCATCAGGGGTTTTGGGATCTAATCAAAATACTTCAGATTGTCCCAACAATCTGGTTGATTATCGGTGGGACGCTACTGATCCTGCATATATTTTATTAATTGTTCCTACAGTTGTGCTTGCACTTGTCTCTGCCACTCCTGACGCTCCGCCAACTCCTGTGCCCTCATCTCAGCTACTTTTGTAGCTACTCTCTCATCCACAGTTCTATTGAAGTGCTCCATATCAACATCAGTATAAGCTCCGACGTGCGTACCGGCTGATGTCCCACCAGGCCCAGAAATAATGTGCCTCGACTTGCCTAGCTGTCCCAATCCACGTATGCGACCGTGCTTTTTTCCAACTTTCTTCACGTATAGCTGAGACAAGTCTGGAGGCTCCAATTGATCTTCTCCGACCTCTTCATTCTGGGTGGCCATTTCCTGTGCTTCATTCTATACTTCTTGCTGCACAAGATTTTTTTATGTAATGTATTATAAAGCCTAACCTTACGTTCCGTATCTCTGAAGCAAAGTCAGGATAGGAACGTGTAAGAAATTAAAATTAATTGCCAAAAAAAAATAACATGTAGAAATTATGTGTTAAAATAATTTATTATTGGGAATTTGGATAATTTAATTCCTAATTAATAAATTAAATTGGGCCTTAAAAGCCTAATAAATCAAAGTGGGCCTCAAAAGTCTAATAAATTGAATTGGGCCTTAAAAAGCCTAATAAATTCAATTGGGTTTCTGAAAAATCCAATTAAATATTTTGGGCCTCTAAAGTCCAATTATTTATTCCGGATTTTTTTTAAGTCCAAGATATCAAGTCCGATCTTTAAAAGCCCAAGAAATCAAATCTTTGCAAATATCCTTGAAGATTATCAAATCTTCACAAATATCTTGAAGTTCATCAAATCTTCACAAATATCTTTGAAGATTGTCAAATCTAAGATATTTTGGGAATATTCCCAAATAATATCCAAATAATATCTCCTGGCCCATCAAATCTAGCCCACAAATCTAGAATTCTACACCTATAAATAGGGTCTCATTCTAGTCATTTTATACGCAACAAGGAGTCGGCCAGATCAGAGCTCAGAGAGAAGCATCAAGATCCAAGACTTCGAGCAACTTTGAAGATTCGAAGGCGTTCTTCACGATCTTCAAGAGCGTTCTTCAAGTTCTCTATCAACAAAGTGTTTTGATCCGGGATCACGGTGCCAAGCCTCCGGTCAGCGTTCTTCATCAACAACAGCGATTGATTAGAGAACTACGGCGTGAAGCCCCTTCAATCAACATCATCCATACGTCCTCAATGGCGATAAACACCACTCACCTACGACGACATCAATATAGACAGTCCAAAGGTGAACACTCAACGAAGTCCTTCCATAAGACAATAATAATATCAACTTCATCATCAACTCCGGACTCAACTCCGATATATCAACAAAGTCCTTCCGACAAGGCAACGTTAATTCGAAACAAGGCTCAAACGCTCTCGAATTAACGTCCAACCCCAAAGTCAACATCGGACCCAACTCCGAAAAATCCACAAATCAAGTCAAGACAAAGTCAAAACTCGACGAGAAGAATCAGAGGAATTCATAGAGATTGGACCAAACAATCGCATTGATTTCTTATATTCAAACAAATAAAATTCTTTGTAATTTTCTTTTTCGCATTATAAATAAAAGAGTTTATTAATTTTTGTGAAAATTTGTAGGTTACAAATTTTGGCACGTCCGGTGGGACTACTCTATCTTTCATCTCTTCTCTTCAAAGAACTCAAGTTTTCAACATGACTCCGTTCAAGATCAAGCTCGTGAGGACTGTTGACGAACCATCAATCATGGCCATGAAGACGTGAATGCTATCACTCGAAGTATGTCAAAAGACTCGCACTCATTCACCTCTTCCATCAAAGTTGTTGAGGAAGATGTTCCATATGCCGCCGCAAGCGACGAGAATACCTCGCCGAACTCAACTCCCCGTTCCGGATCAAGTTCATCATCAGCTCCTAGTGTTACCGAGGTGATGACAACGAATGCCACAATCGTTGAAGAACAACTAGCAAGTTTGGTTCAACTCATGCAAGAATTCAAGACGCATATCCAAGAGCAAGATGCTAAGATCGCTCAACTCATGGGCAAGACCGACAAGCCCGAGTCGAGCCGCACTAAGGGAAAACAAGTCCTAGAGCAAAACGAAGATGAAGAGTTCATTGAACGACCACCGATGGAACATGGTTCGATCTCAAAAGAGCTTCATATCACCCCGCGGGGTTTAGTCTCAATTGATCAGATAAGAGAAGTCATATTTGAGACAATGAAAGACAAGGTCGGAGAGGACTCCAAATCTTCCTTCACCGTCAGCAAGCCCTATACAAAGAGAATTGACAACTTGAAGATGCAGGCAGGCTACCAACCTCCCAAATTCCAACAATTCGATGGCAAAGGGATTCCAAGACAACACATTGCTCACTTTGTGGAAACTTGTAATAATGCCGGCACATACGGAGACTACTTGGTGAAGCAGTTTGTGCGCTCATTGAAGGGGAATGCATTCGAATGGTATGTCAACCTAGGCGACAGCTCGATTGATAGTTGGGAGCAGATGGAGCAAGAATTTCTCAGTCGATTCTACAGCACTCGAAGAACAGTTAGCATGGTTGAGTTAACGAACACTCGTCAATGGAAAGAAGAATCGGTGATTGATTATATCAATCGGTGGAGAAACTTGAGTTTGAATTGTAAAGATAGACTATCCGAAGCTTCGGCGATCGAGATGTGCATCCAAGGGATGCAGTGGGGTCTTCGATACATCCTCCAAGCTATTCAACCAAGAAGTTTTGAAGAGTTGGCTACTAAGGCTCACGACATGGAGATTAGTATGCAAACTAGCGGGGTCGATGGTCCACCAATTCAAGAGTCTCGCAGATTTAAAGACAAGCAAGGAGTTAACAAAGGGGGCAAGCCCTTCACTAAAGCTTCAAGCAAGGAATCAATGCCGGTAACCGCAACAACAGTTAAATTCCGAAGGGTTGAAAGCGAGGCAAATGACAAAGGGAAAAACATTATGCAAGATAATATGCCGAGAAGACCAACTTTAAAAGAGAGGCAACAAAGGTAATATCCATTCCTAGACTCAGATGTTTCCGGCATCTTCGACGACTTGATCAAGGCACAACTTGTTGAACTACCGGAAGCAAAGAGCCCGGATGAGGTTGGGCGCACGGAAGATCCCAAGTATTGTAAGTATCATCGGATGGTGGGACATTCGATTCAAGATTGTTTCGTATTCAAAGACATAGTCATGCGACTAGTCGAACAAGGAAAGATTATCTTGGAAGAAAGCAAGACCACAGCCAATGTCCTCTCGGTGGAGAATAGCGAAGCTTCACACCAAACGATTGTTGAGGAAAGTGACAAGTCATGCCAGTCGAATGATAAAGACGATGATCACTCAGCAGATGTGATCTTCACTGATGATGATCTACTACTTGGTTCACAATCTCATAATCGGCCACTGTTCGTGATGGGATATACTTTGCAACAAAAAGTGAACAAAATTCTAATCGATGGAGGTTTGGGAGTGAACATATTACCTCTAAGGAGAATGGCAAAGTTGGGGATCTCAACAGATGAACTTGGAAGTAGCCGTTTGATGATCCAAGGATTCAACCTAGAAGGACAAAGAGCTCTCGGCACGATCACACTATACTTGCTAATTGATGAGATGGCTTCAGCCGTATTCTTCCACGTCATAGATGCAAGGACATCATACAACATGCTCTTAGGATTTTCGTGGTTGCACAGATATGGCTTAGTACCTTCCACATTACACCAATGCTTCAAGTACCGCTATGGCAATACGATAAGGACGGTGTTTGGCGATGATAAACCGTTTACCGAAGCAGAATCTTACTTTGCGGATGCTAAGTATTTTTATAAGAATACAAAGCCTACAAAAAGTGAAGACTGTCCTTTGGAGGAAGCAATAGAAGACAAACGAGATGGAAAATGTGAGGTTTCTTCCGGCATCGACAAGGGTAAGAAACTTTATGAAGATGTTGAAGCATTAGAAGAGTTAATGCTTCCCTTGACCAAGCTCGATAGCGTAAAGAAACCTTCTTCGCAACCGCTCAAAGGATTCACTCGTCCCGTCCAAGGAGCTAAGACCAAACATGGAGATGTATCGGAAGCTGTCATCATGGGGGCATATAGTCCTCAAGCCTTCAATCTTCTTGTCAAAGCCGTATATGATCCGAAAGGGAGCAAAGCATCAAAAGGGCTGCATCATGAAGTACCTAAGAAATTGGAATCCACTCCAAGAGTACCAAGGAGAGGTGGTCTCACCATCAAAAGTACAAGATTCGGCTTAGGGTACACTGCCCAAAGCCCCATACGCATCGCCATCAAGAGAGCAAGTGTGAATCAAGTCACAGATGAAGAAGTTCCGTCAACGGGAGAAGCATTTGATGAGGAAGAGAAAAAGATGACACGAACCTCTGCCTTTGAAAGATTGGGAAGTAAGCGCCAAAGATCGACAACAGTCTTCGAGAGTTTAGGGTCGCATGGGAGACGTAGTCATCAAAAGACGACAACTGTCTATGAGAGGTTGGGGTCACTTAAGGTGAACCATCGCAAAGAATCAAGAATTTTTGAAACTTCAAACTCCCAAAAGCTACGAAATCGAGTTCCGTCCCTCATGAAATGATAAACCCACCTAATTGCATCTTATGGGGAGACTTTGACGGCAAACATACATACAATAATCTACACCAAGATCGATGAAAATGGGGAAGACGTGGTATCATCTAACTTCGTCAACACTCGTATAGTCCAACGGCCAGATCTTCAAGATATAGAAAGCTCTCTACGAAGAAGACTAGACCTCATCATCAGAAATGGATATATCGCCGAAATGAACAACATGCAAGTGACCCTAATTAGAGGAAGAGACGGTCAAGTAAGAGTATGTGTGGACTTTTCAAGAGGATCCGATGAAGAAATTGCTACCGTAAATCACATTACTGTTTGCGAAGATGATCAGATGGAAGAAGAAGATGCCGAGGATGCTCCTCCAGAACTTGAAGAAGGTGTTAAAGCGACAGTCGATGAGCTAAAAGAAATCAACTTGGGTGACGCTAATGATCCACGACCAACCTACTTGAGTGCTTTATTAACAAGTGATGAAGAAGAAGCTTACGTCGAGCTACTACAAGAGTTCAAGGATGTCTTTGCATGGTCATACAAGGAAATGCCAGGTTCGGGTCCATAGGTTGCAGTGCATCATCTCTCAATCAAAGAAGGAGTTCGCCCAGTTAAGCAAGCTCAACGCCGGTTTCGACCAGATCTAGTCCCATTGATTGAACCAGAAGTTAACAAGCTCATTGAAGTTGGTTTCATCCGAGAAGTAAAATACCCCACATGGATTTAAAACATTGTTCCAGTGAGAAAGAAGAATGGCCAGATCCGTGTTTGTGTTGACATTCGAGATCTAAATATTGCATGTCCCAAGGATGATTTTCCACTGCCCATTACCGAACTTATGATTGATGCAACAACGGGTCATGAAACTCTAACTTTCATGTATGGGTCATCAGGCTATAACCAGATTCGGATGTTGCCAAAGGATGAGGAACTCACTGCATTTCGTACTCCAAAAGGAATTTATTGCTACAAAGTGATGCCTTTCAGACTAAAGAATGCCGATGCTACATATCAAAGGGCCATGCAAAAGATTTTCGATGACATGCTCCACAAGAACGTAGAGTGCTACGTGGATGACTTAGTGGTGAAGTCAAAGAAGAGAGAAGATCATCTTCATGATCTAAGGAAAGTTTTTGAACGTCTAAGACGCTACCAACTCAAGATGAAGTCGTTAAAATGTGCATTTGGAGTGAAGTCGGGAAAGTTTCTTGGGTTCGTTGTTCGCCATCGAGGAATTGAAATTGAGCAAGCGAAGATCGATGCAATCTTGAAGATTCCGGAACCTCGAAACATTCACGAACTTAAAAGCATACAAGGAAAGTTAGCGTATCTTAGAAGATTCATATCAAACTTGGCAGGGCGATGTCAGCCATTCAGCCGCCTCATGAAGAAAGGATCGCCGTTTATATGGGATGAGTCATGCAGCAACGCCTTCAAAAGTATCAAGTCCTACTTAATGAAGCCACCCGTGTTGATTGCCCCGGCGCATGGGCGCCCATTGATTCTTTACATTGCTGCTCAAGAATGCTCGGTAGGGGCTCTACTTGCACAAGTAAGTGAAGAAGGAAAGGAAAGCGCGTTGTACTACTTGAGTAGAAGGATGACTCCGAACGAGTTGAAATATTCTCCGATCGAGAAGCTTTGTCTAGCATTGATATTTGCGATTCAGAAGTTGAAGCATTACTTTCAAGCCCACACCATTCATCTTGTGTCAAAGGCTAATCCATTGAAGTATGTCATGACAAAGTCAGTTCTTTCAGATCGACTTGCGAGATGGTACCTCCAACTGCAATAGTTTGAAATTGTATATGTACCCCAAAAGGCCGTGAAGAGGCAAATCCTCGCCGATTTCCTTGTCGACCATCCAATGCCTGCTGAATGGGAATTATCGGACGATTTCCCGGATGAAGATGTCTTAGCTATTGAAGTCTATCCTCCTTGGAAGATGTACTTTGATGGATCTGCTCATAGAGAAGGAGCCGGTGCTGGGGTCGTGTTCGTGACTTCCGATGGAGAGGTGCTACCATATTCTTTCACCTTGACAAAAAACTGCTCAAACAACATTGTCGAGTATCAAGCACTCATACTTGGATTGGAAATGGCGGTGGATGTCAAGCAACTACGCCTCAAGGTGTATGGACACTCTAAGTTGATAGTGAACCAAGTGCTTGGATTGTATGAAGTCAAGAAGCCCGAGCTGCTCCCATATCACAAATACGCTCAACGGCTTATGAATTATCTTGGAGGTGTAGAGATCGATCATATTCCAAGGAAGGATAACAAGCAAGCTGATGCCTTGGCAAAACTTGCTTCCACAATTGTCCTACCCGAACAGGAAGTCCGTATACCGATATGCAAAAGTTGGGTCGTGCCACCTATCTTTGAAGATGACTCCGATGAAGAAGAAGAAAGTCATGCCGTTGAAGTATATGAAATCGAGAAAGAAGATTGGCGCCAGCCATTCATTGACTACCTGAAGTATGAGAAGTTGCCAAGTAATGTGAAGCAAAGAGTTGATATCAAGCGTCGAGCTCCTCGGTTTATATATTACAAAGGTGTATCTACAGACAATCATTCGATGGGATCTTCTTGAGATGCATAAGTGATGAAGAGACTAGTCAAGCAATGGAAGAAGCTCACTCGAGAATCTGCGGTGCTCATTAATCAGGACCTAAGTTGCACTTCCGAATAAAGAGAATGGGTTACTACTGGCCTACCATGGTAAAGGATTGCATGGAGTATGCGCGAAGATGTTAAGCATGTCAGTTTCACGCGAATCTCATCCACCAGCCACCGGAACCGCTACATCCAACCGTCGCCTCTTGGCCGTTCGATGCTTGGGGTCTTGACGTGGTCGGGCCATTGACGAAGTCTTCCAGTAGACATCAATACATTCTAGCTGTAACTGATTACTTTTCTAAGTGGGCCGAAGCTGTGCCGTTGAGGGAAGTGAAGACAGAGAATGTCACTGATTTCATCCGCATCAACATCATCTACAGATATGGGGTTCCGCGCTACATCATCACCGACAATGGAACATCATTCAGCAATAGCCACATCGACAAACTTTGTCAAAAGTTTGACTTCAAGCAAAGAAAGTCTTCAATGTACAACACAGCTGCAAACGGACTTGCCGAAGCCTTCAACAAAACCTTGTGCAACTTGTTGAAGAAAGTGGTGTCTAAATCGAAGCGGGATTGGCACGAGCGAATGAGTGAAGCACTATAGGCATATCGAACCACTTTTAGAACACCCACGCAAGCTACTCCTTACTCCTTAGTGTACGGTGTTGAAGCGGTCGTTCCTCTTGAGAAACAGATTCTGTCTTTAAGGATGGCAATACAAGAAGGTTTGATGGTGGAAGAAAATGCACGCTTGCGCCTTGCAGAGTTGGAAGCTCTTGATGAGAGAAGACTTGAAGCTCAACAAAGACTCGAATCTTATCAAGCTCGCCTATCTAGAACATTCAATAAGAAAGTGAAGATGCGTTCTTTCCAAGTTGGTGATTTGGTGCTTGCCATAAGAAGACCCATCATAATCACTCATCGTGTTCGGAACAAATTCTTGCCTAGCCTAAGTGGGACAGATTGATCTCGGAAGATGGTGTGATCATTGGTCCCATAAATGGGAAATTCCTCAAACGCTATTACGTGTAAATCGGAGTATGCTCCTTGACGCACGAGCCTAAACTGCATGTTGCTCCTTGACGCACGAGCCTAAACTGCATGTTGCTCCTGGTCCGCATGAGGATAAACTGTGTACGACAATCACCAAAGATGATTACATGTGGTTAAACTGTTAACTTATCCCACAAAAGGTGTTTACGTGGTTAAATAATACCCTACTGCGACTATGGTAGTAAAAAGTATACGTCCCTCCTGGCCAGCATGAGGTTAAACTGTGTACGGCGCTCCCCCCAAAACCAAATCAGATCCCCTTTGAACTTCGTTTTGACTTGATCCTCTTTTAAGAGGTACGTAGGCATCTTAGCATATCACTAAGTTCAGTCATAACTTAGTCGCCTTAACCGGATATCGGGTTGCAAAGATTACTAGGGGCAAGCACGGTAAGAAATGCGGAACGCTTCTTCCAAGCCATTGGAATGAAATTTTGCGGGACTCTTAAGCGACAATTCAAGCTCAAATTGACAATATCTTAGCTGACAACGACGAGCGCACCACATCGCCGATCTGCTAACAAGGTCTCTCGAATAAAGACACCAGATCGAAAATTACAAAAGCCAATAATATCCCGACCGACGATGACGGAGCGCACCATACCATCAATCTGCTAACAAAGACATCGTTGAAGTCCATCAAGAAGTCCATTGAGAAAGCCGAGTCGAGTGCCTCTCATTCAAAATCAACGAGTTCTTTTCGAAACTCATGAAATTGATGAAAGCACGAGTCCATCAAGAATTCCGTTGAGAAAGCTGAGTCGAGTGTCTCTCATTCAAAATTAACAAGTTCGAAAGAATTGAAACCCACAACAATACGCGGACAAGGGTCGCCACCATCCATTCCTTTGAGTGAAGACCATCGCCGGCACATGTACGAGCCGACAACATCGGTCTCCACCTCCAATCGAACCATCCATTCATTTGAGTGAAGACCATCGCCGGTTGGTCTCCACCTCCAATCGATCCATCCTCACGCTCCAAAAATTGCCATCCATTCCTTTGAGTGAAGACCATCGCCGGCACATGTACGAGCCGACGACATCGGTCTCCACCTCCAATCGATCCATCCTCACGCTCCAAAAATTGTCATCCATTCCTTTGAGTGAAGACCGTCGCCGACACATGTGCGAGCCGACGACATCAGGTCTCCACCTCCCAATCGATCCATCCTCACGCTCCAAAAATTGCCATCCATTCCTTTGAGTGAAGACCGTCGCCGACATATGTGCAAGCCAACGACATCAGGTATCCACCTCCCAATCGATCCATCCTCACGCTCCTGAAATTGCCATCCATTCCTTTGAGTGAAGTCCGTCGCCGACACATGTACGAGCCGACGCTTAACAACATCGATCCAATGCATCCTTAAGGGCGTGACAACATCGATCCAATACATCCTCTGTCCACTCCCAATAGTCTTTGATGAAGCGAAGCTCGCCGGGAAACTCCATAGGTCCTCTCCAAGAAAACTTGGTCCGGGTCCATGATGATGTGATGCCTCAAAGATGGTAAACGGGACACATCCTCCATGAGCTTATGGTAAACAGACCGTAGAGTCCATGCCTTTGTTGATCTACTCAAGGAAAGCTCTCGAGACAATGCTCTAAGTGCAAATCTTTGCTCAACGATGGCCACGACCTCGCAAAGTTACCGATGATAGACTCCTCGATCCGCAAATGAGTTCCTCTATACAAAGATTGACGCTTGTCATTATGAATCATCAAGAAACGGGATCCGAATGCACAATGATATTCTTGGAATAGACCATTATGATGACCTAAAAATAAAAAAAAATAAAAATACATTAGTCAAAAAAATTGAAAATATAAATGGCTAAGTATTATTTTATAATGGACCAAGTTTAAAATTAAGACTATCAAAATAGTCCTTAATTAATTCTGAGTGGGTTGATTTGTAGAGCCCAATAGTTGGGCCATTGAAAAAAATAGAGTGCCCAGGTCTGCCTCCCACATAAATATCCTCTTTTCCACGTAGAGGAAAATCCCACCAAAATCAACTCGCTCTCTTCTCTCTCAACTATTGGCAATCGATGTCGGTCCAGCCCTTCCTCACCAAAGTCGAAGACTCACTTGCCGTCCCAACCTTCCAAGACGCCGACACTTCAGCCAGGAACACACCAGCGCCAAGACGCCCTTCGCTGATTCTGCCTCATCGACAACCACATCCGTACGAGAACACTCCGACGTCGGAAATCGCATACAGCCACACGCCGAATTCGCCAGACCGCCAACGGATGCCGCCGCTTCTCTCTCGCTGCATAATCTTGAATCAAGCCTCTGTGCCTCCCATTCCGCTACTGATTCTCGCCGCAGAGCCCTGCAACCGCATCATCTGGGTCTCGCCGACATCGCCTCCATAACCGCCTGATGCAGAAGCTGGAAATCGCTGCCGTCAGCCACTCTATTCCACACGACGCTCGCCATCCCTCGGCCGATCGCCATCACTCCGACGCACAAGACGCAATGCATTTCCTGTCTGCACGAGCTGCCTCGTAGCTGCGAGCACTACTGGAAGACACCGTCTCCGTCTCTGTCCTCCTCGACACAATCGAAGCATCCCATCGTCGCACTTCCGATGACGAACCGTGCTGACTCTCCATCCCGATGATATGAGCGCCACCACCAGTGCGCTTCCACGCGTCGCGCTGTCCTCTCCTTCACGGCCATAACCAAAATCTCGACGCCGGTTGAAGCAGAAACCGCCATCCATTCCTTTGAGTGGAGACCACCGCCGACACATGTACGTGCCGACAGAATCAGGTCTCCCCCTCCCGGGACACTCTCCTCACAGAACAGAACCACTCGCAGCGCAGCGTCGCCCAATCCCCTCTCGATCGACGCTGTTCAAAGCTAACATCGCCCCTACGCACATAATCTGCTCGATGAAATGCCTAAGGATAAAAGTCTACTGCCTCTACTTCTTTTACCATCCTAAAGAAAAGAAAAAAAAGAAAAAAAAAAAAAAAGAAGACAAGGGAAAAGAAGAGGAGTATAGAATTGAAATCTCTATCATGTTGCTACAGCCAACCACTGCTGTTTTCTCTTGGGGTGAACGATGATGGAAGAAGGGGCTCTATAAATAGGTGAAGAAATTGGTTTGAAACCCTAGGAAATCTAGGCTTGAAGATTTGATATATGCTCAAGATTATACAAGATCGACACATATCACATATAGATTTAATTGGCATGATGTTCGGGCCTCACTAGTTATTTTGGGACTCACCGATTAAACTCCAAATACAACTCAAGAATGGAAATTCAAGAAAACTCAAACTTTCAAGTCAAGTGCAAAATACAAGTTGAAGTTTCTCACACAAGAATCGAATTGAAGTTTCGCAATTCGTCCTCATAAAAAATGCTTGCGAACGAAGTGCGAGGGGGCAATTTGTAAGCAATTAAAATTAATTGCAAAAAAAAAAAACATGTAGAAATTATGTGTTAAAATAATTTATTATTGGAAATTTGGATAATTTAATTCCTAATTAATAAATTAAATTGGGCCTTAAAAGCCTAATAAATCAAAGTGGGCCTCAAAAGTCTAATAAATTGAATTGGGTCTTAAAAAGCCTAATAAATTCAATTGGTCTTCTAAAAATCCAATTAAATATTTTGGGCCTCTAAAGTCCAATTATTTATTCCGGATTTTTTAAAGTCCAAGATATCAAGTCCGATCTTTAAAAGCCCAAGAAATCAAAACTTCACAAATATCCTTGAAGATTATCAAATCTTCACAAATATCTTGAAGATCATCAAATCTTCACAAATATCTTTGAAGATTGTCAAATCTAAGATATTTTGCGAATATTCCCAAATAATATCCAAATAATATCTCCTGGCCCATCAAATTTAGCCCACAAATCTAGAATTCTACACCTATAAATAGGGTCTCATTCTAGTCATTTTATACACAAGAAGGAGTCGGGAAGATCAGAGCTCAGAGAGAAGCATCAAGATCCAAGACTTCGAGCAACTTTGAAGATTCGAAGGCATTCTTCACGATCTTCAAGAGCGTTCTTCAAGTTCTTCATCAACAAACTGTTTTGATCCGGGATCACGGTGCAAAGCCTCCGGTCAACGTTCTTCATCAACAACAGCGATTGATTAGAGAATTACGGCGTGAAGCCCCTCCAATCAACGTCATCCATACGTCCTCAACGACGATCAACACCACTCACCTACGACGACATCAATATAGAGAGTCCAAAGGTGAACACTCAACGAAGTCCTTCCATAAGGCAATAATAATATCAACTTCAACATCAACTCCGGACTCAACTCCGATATATCAACAAAGTCCTTCCGACAAGGCAACGTTAATTCGAAACAAGGGGCAAACGCCCTCGAATTAATGTCCAACCCCAAAGTCAACATCGGACCCAACTCTGAAAAATCCGCAAATCAAGTCAAGACAAAGTCAAAACTCGACGAGAAGAATCAGAGGAATTCATAGAGATTGGACCAAACAATCGCATTGATTTCTTATATTCAAACAAATAAAATTCTTTGTAATTTTCTTTTTCGCATTATTAATAAAAGAGTTTATTAATTTTTGTGAAAATTTGCAGGTTACAGAATGATCTAGGTGTTTCCAAGCCATCGAGTCTGCAGGATGACGCATAACACCAGATTCGTCGTCAGAGCAACTTGCATGCCATGACATATCCTTAGCAGTGGCCTTGGACTGATACAATCTTTGCAGTCGAGGAATAATGGGAAAGTAGAACATCTCTTTGAAAGGAGTTCTCTTTTTCAAACGACCATCCACACCACGTCTGCTAGGTTTAAATCATGGTAGACCACAAACCTTACAACAATCATGTTCACTATCAACACCCCAATATATCATACAGTCCTGAAAACAATAATCAATTCTCTCCATGGGAAGACCCATCCCACCCATCAGTTGTTTGCTATCAAAAAAATTTTTAGGAACCATATTATCCGGAGGACAGATCTCACGAATCAAGTCAACAATTTGATTGTAACCCCTTTCAGATAGTCTATTTTTAGTTTTAATATTTAATAGACGGGCATGAAATGACAACTGAGAATGAGATTCACAGCCGGGAAACATGTCTTGATTCGCTGCACGAAGCATGTCATAAAATCGAGCAGCATGCTCATTAGGGGGCTCCTCATCTTCCTCATTTTCAAAATTAAAATTACGTCCAAAAGTTAAGTCAGTCATTATATTCTTATATGAGCTAGGTTCTTCAGTGTCGACATCAACCCCATGTGAAGTCGTTGTCTATGCCGACCGATCAAGACTTTGGTATGGCAAAGGACCCCAACTTTACTCACCATGCAAAGACCAATTATAATAATTGGCCATAAACCCATTCCTATACAAATGTACTTTCACGTCATCAGGTTTTATAAACCTCTGGTTCCGACACCTAAATTTTGAGCATGGACACCTAATGTTTCCCTCACTCATCCATTCCAAGTTACTAAATCACGAATTCTATAAATGATTCAAGACCACCAAGAAATTCTGGACATATCATGCCATTAATTGTTCTCGGACCATACATCTAACGTCGACTTGAATAACTCATATCAATCTGTTTCACATTAATAACAATCAAAGTTTAATTACATGCATTATCATATTCGTTCCTATACAAATTCTAAGATAATATTAATATTTTTAAAAAAAATTCGACAGAGTTTCATTTAGATTTATCATATCCCAAATAATAAATCAAGATCTTAGTGCATCCATTTCCGATTTAATTAATAATAATCAAATCGGAACGCACAATCTAACAGCAAACAATAACCAACAATTCATCAACCCCAACCCCAACTCCAACTCCAACTCCATCCATATATATATAATCATATCTAAATAAAATATTCCTAGATCGAACATCGATCATCTAACACGTATAAATATCGAGCATATCTAAAAATAAATATAATAAAACAATATGCATATGTTAATGAATTTTTGGTAAAGATAAATAAAAAAAGCATACGTACATTGGTTGTAATTTCCTCCAACGTATCTATAGAACTCTTTCCTCAACAGCTCTTAAGAGTACCTACAATTATACATAGTGGTAAATATTAATATAACACTAAATAATTTAACTACTATTATAATTACAAAAATTAACATTAAACACAACCAACAAAATTATTAAACAACTAATTAGACAAATATAAATAAGTACTTACATATTTTATGCATACTTACGCAAATTATAATTAATATATACATATATAATATAAAAGTAAATAATTTAACTTATATTATAATTACAAAAATTAACATTAAAATAATTAAACAACTAATTAGATCAATATAAATATGTACTTACATATTTTATGCATACTTACACAAATTATAATTAATATATACTTATATAATATAATATAATTTTAATTGAATTATTGAAAAATTACTACTAATAATTAAATAAATTGACTTTAACAACTACAAATTAAATAATTATACAACTAATTAATTATACACATATATATACACATATACATACACATATACACAATATATATATATATATATATATATATATATCACAATTATACAAAATTTAAACCGATTAAAATGAAAAAAATTACCGTAGAAATGTAATTAATCAAGTGAGGATCAATGCCCGACCAATGGTAGAGAAATTTCCTACGGCAGCAGATGGTGGAGCAACGGGGCGGCGCACGGCAGTTTTGGGGGAGAAATGGGGGAACAAAATAGGGCTGTGAACTGAAGCCCAATGCTTTATATATGTGGGCCTCAGCGAGGGCTTTACCCTCGTTAATTTGCGAGGGGTGTGGTGCTCGCAGACCGGCGAGGGTTCGACCCTCGGCTCGGTGTGTTTTAGTAATAGCGAGGGTTTTACGCTCGCAAACCGGCGACGGCCCAAACGCTCGCAAATCGGCGAGGGAAATACCCTCGTTTCAGTCCGGTTCAAAATGTGGCGAGGGCCAGCGCTCGCTAAATGCGAGAGGGTTCGATCCCTCGCTAAAGCGCGAGGGTTTTGCCCTCGTTATTTCATTTTCTCCTTGTTAATTAAAGAGGGTTTCTTATCCCCTCGTCTAAACACTCGTTAAATTAATTTTTTCTTTCCCCTCTCTATAACCCTCTTTAAATTTATTTATTAAAGAGGGCCCCCAACCCCCTCACTAACTCCCCTCTTTATTTCATCATTTTTTTGTAGTGTGGTGATGGGTAGAAAGAAGTTCTCTTTTGTTCTTCCTTTATTGTGTTTGTTTATTGTTGTGTCTCATTTGTTGTTTGTTGTTTTTTAATTTTTATCCTCTCCATAAATGTTTTCCTAATGTGAAAGTTTTTAGCTATTGTGCAAATTTTTAGTCCTTAGTAGCCGTCTCTCTCAGTCTTATATGATCCTGAAGCAGTTCCCAAACTCGATGTTAGTTGTGAAAACATTTACGGGCAATTTGAATGTGTGATCTCAATAAATATTTGTTAAAGGATGTCCTTATAATTCCTGCCACAGTGCTTCTTAAACTTTGAGCTTATATTTTGGAAATTAAAGCCCAAAATGTAAAGTAAGTTATTATTTTATAGGAATAATATATCAATTTTTTTTTAGTAATGTATAATTGGTGTGTTATTTTTAAAAAAAATTCTAGTTAAGTAGGAATTTTCATCTAAAATTAGCGGATGTTTTTATTGATTGTGTTAAAATTAGCGGATATTTTCATCTAGAAATACTCCCTCCGTGCATGATATTTAGTCTACCTTAGTTGTGCACAGTTATTAAGAAAAAGTTGATGTTGATGTGTAAAAGTGAGTGTATTAGTATAAAGAAGTGTTAATTATTAATAAGTATTTGATGTGATGTGTAAAAGTGAGTATATGTGTATAAAAAAAATAATGATTGAAAATTTTCCATTTTGGGTAGGTAGACAATTTATTGTGGATGGCTACTTAAGGCAACGTGGACTAATTTTCATTGACGGAGGGAGTAGCTTTTTTTGAAAGCTCGCTCTCAAACCTTAAAAAAAAAAGCTATTTTAGAAGCATCAGAAATTTGAGATGAGTACATGAATTAAATTATCCAATTATAATTTGGGATGTATTAGTATATTCTTGGCCCAGGTTATATGCACCCACGGGTCTTTGAAGTACAAACTTGAACATAATTTTAAATATAATAATTAATAAAATGACAAATATATTCCTCGTTGTTGGAATTGAACGTCAAATCAAGTCCCGTGAGCAACATGAATAGGGCCACTTACCTTTATGCGGAATTAATTATGAACCATGTTGGTATCCTCTATCAGTCCTTTTCCTCGTCCCCAAATGTCCCGTACTCCAAGTCCGATACACAGAATGGTACGTGTACGTTGATTCACGAATCGGTAATGTCTAATGTCGGAATGTGTTTGGTTTTCTTCTTCAATCAATCTTAGTCGGGAGTCAAATATGAGGAAGCTCTTTTCTGTACTGAACTTGGGATCATCACAGAGAGGAAATCTCCTTCTCACTTATTTCTCACGTTAATCCCTCAGTAAAGAATTTGAGAAGTTAATTATTAATCTCTCAATAAATAAAAATAACTTCCTCAAGTTTTATCCACTTCATTTTGTGGAATATATAATTAATATATATATAAATAATATATCAAATATTATTTACATCTCTCACTCACATATGAAGTTTAATGGTCTTTAGCACATTTCCTTAATAAACCACATTCTTATTCAGACAATACCTCGTGTGACCCACGAGTGCATCGAGTTTCCATGCTATACATCTGTTGGGAGTATATAACACCTCAATCAGAACAACTTGGATACTAAGGCAACTCGTTATACCCCAGAACTCTTATCATTTAACACCTGTTGAAATATCTCTATTGAATCTCTCAAAATAGAGCATGCTCAACCTTTTTGGCGAAATTTAATGTATTCATAATCAAACACATAGCTTGATTGACTAGTTAATGAATCACAATAGAGTGTGTTAAATAAAGACATTCTTCCTTTCTCTCTAAGTATCTACAGGCTCCCACTGTAGCTGCTTTCCTAGACATGTCCAGTTTCGCTCTTATCGTCATAGCTGTTGGTAACATGCTAAAGTAGCAACACTAAAGTGTAGTCTTAGAAATATAGAAGAAAGTCCTAAGGGTAATTGAAATTTTAGGACTCACACATAATGAGAAAACAGAGATCCATCTTTCTCATTTCCTTTTAAGGGTGATAAGCACATGTTATTCCTCAATGAACACATGTCACAATGTCTATAACTTCCAAGGTAGGAAGTGTATGTCTTATCTAAACTTGACATCGTGTAAATTTACAAGTCAAATGCATTCCATACACTTAACCCAGATATCCAATCACTTACATTTAGGATACCTGTAAAATTTAGCTTCATAACAAGTTAGATAGATTCGTGGTTGAAATCTATCTCGATTATGTTTATCGATATAATCTCATCTCTGAACTCCCACTAGTTCAGAGGCGATTGCTCGTGTGAGAGAGCCAATAATAACTTGTCGACATACATATTATATATGATTTAATCATATATAATTCATAAAACACTGACAATTACAATTTAAACTGTCAGTTAACACCTTCAACATCCCAATCGAACTGCATTCAATCCTATGCAAACTCAAAAACTCTAACATGTTCCATGAACATATCACTTAGTAATAAGTTTGGTCAAAAGGATTTGCAACCATCAATCAACTAGAAATGTATCTTAGAATCACTTAGTTTATCAACTGAATCACTAACAAAGATAGGACTTGGCATTGATATATTTGGTTCTTCCTAAACATTTGGCATTCGTTGTGTAACTCATGATTGCTTAATCATCACAATGAATCGACACTACTCCCACTGGGGTGTTCGTATCCTCCAAAATTTTAGGAATTTATCCAACCAAATAATTTCTTAAACTGTAGAAAACATATGACATATAGCTAAGCATCAAATATGAACAGCGCTGTGCAAGTGTAATGCTTGCTACACTGTGAGATTTCTCCACTGTTGACCAATAAGACTTAACTGGAATTTGATTTTCGTTTCAACTAAATCAACATTTCAATCTATGTCTATATACTTAGTCAATGTCATCTAGTTTCCTTGACAATAAAAGAAATAATCAACAGTCCATTTCTTTATATATCTGAAAAATCCTCTTCACTATGCCATGATTAAAAAGATATTAGTCAAGTAGACCAATGGCATAACATATGTCTAATTTATGTATAGAACTTTGAACAACTCTTATTAACTTTCTTGAGTCTCGGGACACATATCTTGACTCAAATACTTGTCTCTACAATACAAGTATCCAGTGGTTTGCATGTGTCCATCTTGAGATGTTCTAAGACATTCTTGAATTAAGTCTTTAAAAAGACACTTCAAAAATTCTTTGAACACTTCTCATGGATATTACCATTAATTATCTACACTGCCTCACCCTCTTCATCTTGGAAAACTCAATACTGTTTTCGACTTACATTACATCATCTACATCAGAAAAAAATTCACAAAACAGTTCTTAGGGCGTTTAACTTTAACACAGTGGTCTTCATTTTTCTTAAAACAAAGTTGAATGAGATAAGCATCTAGCGAAATCTCATAACACCACTGATCTTGAGGATTACTGAAGTCTATAAATCGGCTTATCAATTTATGAACTTTATCCTCTCGTTCTTGAAGAATAAATCCTACAACACCATGTAGATTTCATCTTCTAATTCTCCCACTGAGAAGAACAACCTTAACGTCCTTTTGATGTAAATTCTAATCCTATACTAGCCATTATAGCTAGAAGTAGATGGATTGAGGCAAATCTCACAATAGGTGAAAACGATTAACCCTTCAGTAGAGTACATCCTTTTGTAGCCACCAAGTGATCTTCAAATCTCTCCTATTGAGTCATTTGATAACTTATAATCTTGAGAATCTAGTTATTCCTAAAATTTATTGTCCCTTTAGAAACTCTACAAGGTTGTTAACCATTTAGACTTCATAGATTTTAATAAATTTCTATTGCTTTCTTCTAAATTCTGGAGAAACAAACATAGAAGGCTCGTCCTTGTATGTCATAATGCTTCTCAAGCACTTATTTCCTTAAACTTTTCCGAGAGTGTGATTTATTACCAAATTGAAGAGTCACTAAATCCTCAACAGGCAACTGTCACTAGCAAATATCTATCAAAGATCCACATCATCAACTGATAAGACTTCTCCCACTTGGATCAGATAGATTTTGGTTTCTTTAATCTCAAAAAATTGTATAGCATTTCCAATGCAAACTCTATAAGGAAAACTTAATTCTAGAAAATATGGATTATGCGATTTCTTACAAGTCATGCTCCCACTGAAGCTCCTATGATCATGTATCCCTTAGATTTTTCACAGTAAATTATGAAAATATACTCACAACAACTAGGATTCAACTTTCCACATTTTTTCGAAAAATCATGTGAAGGTTGCATATCCTGATGTTCTAAGGGTACTCAAGAAACAGGTTTTACTACCCGTCCTAAATCAGATGGAGTTGTAGCAATAGACTTAGAAGACACTAGATTAAACTCATAAGCCAATTTAAGTAATGTATCTTTCTAAAAGATATGTATCTTAGCTCGTGTCTTTATGGATCTTAACATTTCTAACAATATTCTATTCCTTCTTTCGGCAACACCAAATCACTGATGTCTAAAAGAAAAGTCAATTGTCAGATAACCCTTTTTCATTACACAATTCCCCGATTTGTTTAGATAGACTTTCATGTCTCCAATCAATTCCTCAATTTGTCCAAATAGATGTCTGAAACATCAAGTACATCAGACTTATGAGAAATCAAATAGACAGGATCAAAACATGAATTGTCAATTCTAAATGTAATGAAACAGAAAAAAAAATCCATCTTGCGTCCTTATCTAATAGGAACCCATATACCCAAAAATAATAGCAATAGAAACACAGCTCTAATAGTTTTTCAAACGGTTTTGTGTCATTTAACCAGCAAGAAAAGTTCGTATTAGGATTACTCGACTTTAATTCCAGATTCAACAATCTATAAATCACAAGTCAATTTATCCTATCTTGCTTAAAATGACCTATACTAGTATGCAAAATATGTCCATCATATAAGCATCACTAGAAGAACCATCATTCAGTATATACGAACTAAATTCATAATAACTAAAAGATGTCCTTTCACCATCGAAAAAAATAAAGCTGACAACTATAAGTCCATCACGATAACACTTAACACTAATGCGATGACAACCATGTCCTCTAAAAATAACAATACTATGTATCTCAAATCAAGCAAGCATGAATGAAACAGAAAAAGATAAAGCGTGATTTAAAGAGCTATTTGATCATCTTGTAGAATAATAATATGACCCTGTCACAGTCAATTCTGCAAGTCACAGGTCTTCGACTTTGACTCCAGTATTATATGCTACTCAAATCCATTGATTATGTACAATGGCTCCTTTGTCTCCAATATCTCAGTCTGTTGTTTCTGAATCTTTAGTCCACCAAGGATAAGATTCAGTTAAAAAACGACCATGCTCACAAATAAAAAAAAATGAAATTAGAAGGATCTACCTTGTCCTATCAAGGCTCAGGGCATTCATGTGCAAAACGACCATGCTCACAACTGTTGTAGTATGTCATTTTGCTCATATCCTTCTTATTCATTTTAACACGCTTCTTCTTTCTTTTCATATTGATTGCATTGCCTTAGGTATTGTTATCCTACCTCCCACTATCCGATCAATTATCCTTCTTCCTTTTCTTCCAGTTCTATATTCGTTTAAAGCCCAAAACTTCGGTTGAACTAGAACTAACAAAGAAGAAGGTACCAGAAGGATGTTTAGCTTCTGTAAGCCTTTCAACCTCTAGATTTAGCTGATGAGCTGCTTAATTGAAAGTTCTAATACTCTCATTTCAAGTCAAAACAATCTCGAGGTGATTCCATTGGTTTGGTAGTGATCAGACTAGAGCTTGAATTCAGTGTTCATCAGAAAAATTGTGACTAGCTTGTTTAAGTTCAGTGATCATATTAGACGTATCCCTCAGATGTAGTCTAACATTGTGATCACTAAACTAAGCAAAGATCTCATGTCGTGGAAGTATTTCATTTCCCACACAAGATAAGCTACCTAGTCCCTATTTCTCCGATTCTCAATCCCAAAGCTTGGGTCAGACATTTCTAGGTCGATCGCATCTAATAGTCCTATCTTGTCCAAAATATACTAAAAAATCTATCAATTCCATTGTCTTAAACAATAAAGTGATTCACTGTTTTAGTGTTTTATTACGTTTTATGCTGAGCCAAACTAAGACATCTAAAAATCGACACACGATTCGATTTCAAAAAATAACTTAGAGTTACTAATCTTCGATCTCTTCATGCATTTCAAAATCGATTCTAGTTTCAAAACATAAAACTCACGTTCAAGTATTTATAACAAAATAAATAGCATTGAACAACCACTTTAATCACAACTATATAGAATAACAAGTAATAAGTTGTTATCACTGAAAAAACTAAAGAACTCCAATGAGTATCAATTTAGTTTATACAAAAAACAACTCAAGAAGATCCGTGCAGAGCACGATCTAACTTGTCTCTCGTCTTCCAATAATTAAAAGAATTGAACTATCTAGTTCCAGTATTATAGATGGCCTTCGCTAGAGGATCCAAGAATAGATTCTTCATCTGATCTTTTCTGTGACTCTTTAATCTCACAAAATCAGAACGACTAATATTTCCCATCCTCAAGCATTCTGCTCTAGGAGCCTGAGTTCTATCTTTCTTTCTCGAAGAAAACGACAACGACATCATTATTACTAGTCCATCGGACTCTTCTCCAGAAGACTTCGAGACCTCCCAAAAGTCTTTCTCCAAGTAGGGCGGAAGAGTTCTAGCCCAGGTATTAATGCTTTTAATTTGTTCGAGAACATCAAATGGAAGTTTCTTGTTGCGAATTAAAACCAACAAATTGTTAAACTGTTCCAACACTTCAATGAAGTGATCTCTCAAGTTGTGAGTATACTTCATCTTGTAATTCATAAAATCATGTAGGACCTCATTACTGGTCCTGGTGTCGCTCTCAGAAACTGTACCGCTCTCTGACATCCCTAAAAAATGAGCAGCCCAAAAATAACAAACACACTAAAGTGTCAGTTAAACCTTAATACATGAATTTCCTCTATTTCAATGCTCATGGAACACAATTTCCAATTAGCATTAGGTATATTCACAAGTGAAAAATAAGTTTAACTTCATTGGCTCCCACTTTCCCGGATTAACCGGAGCATATCAAACAATTTCACACACCAATTAAACATGATTTAAGAATTGAAGACACTCATTAGGAGCATTTAACACATAGTATTAACTAAAAAATCTCCACATAAGTCTTTAAAGCAAATAAAGATACAAAATAGAAGTCACACTTCAAAAAAGATATTGAAACACATGAAAAAACATCCGAACGGACAAGAAACGAGCTAAAAACTGCCGAAAACAAGGCGAAAAATGCAAGCACGCGCCGGAACACGCGCGGAAATAGCTGGACGCGCCGCCACGCGCCTCCACGCACCCACACGCGCCGACCTACTGCCGGACAGCAGCCGGCGCGTGAATCACACGCGCGGCTGTCGGCCACCGGCGCGTAGGCTTCACGCGCCGCCGTCGAACTTTCCGGTCGCCGGCGCGTGGGCTTCACGCGCCACCGTCGGCGAACCACCGCCGTCCGTTGTTCGGTTCGGGCCTGACCCGCCTCTAAGTGGGTCGGATCCGAGTTTGAGTAATTGCATTTGGGCCCCTGAAGAGTATTTAATTCTCTAAAAGCAGGCCCAAAAGTTTCTGAAAAAGTTCAAACAGACCCCAATCGCAAAAAATTTTAAAAAATTCGTATCTTGCTCAAAACTCAACGAAAGTTCACTAATGATACATGGATGGAATCCTCATGAAACGTAGATTAAAAGCATACCAAGAACAAACTCGATTTCATGGTGTAATTTCAGATCTAAAATCGACTCACGGAAATTTTCAAAAAATTATAACTCTCTTGTTTCTTATCCAAAAATTACACAAAAAATATGTATAGAATCCTCATCATACGTACTATCACCCAATATTCAGAAACTGTACGAAAGATTTCTGAAAACATTCGTATTTTTTATTTTAAAATCGGGTCAGTTTTGAAAAAGTTCTAAACTTTTAAAATTCATAACAATTAATCCACCAGGCCAAAAAAATGCATATAAATTATTCCTGGAATCCTCGTCTCACTCTATCCATTGATACCAAAATCAATTCATTTCAATCAACGGAAAAAATCGACTATTTTTTAGGATTAGAGTGTTCGGGAAAAAACTTGATATACCAAATCGATACAAATAAGGCCTAAATACATGAACTACAACAACTACGCAGATAATCATGTAATAAAAATGAACAACATGCTATAACATCCATGATTTAAAAAAAAAATCGACAACCGAAGCATGCCTGGAAAAAAATGAAACGGGATACCAACAATATGGCTCTGATACCATATGTTGGAATTGATCGCCAAATCAAGTCCCGTGACCAACACGAATAGGGCCACTTACCTTTATGCGGAATTAATTATGAACCATGTTGGTATCCTCGATCAGTCCTTTTCCTCGTCCCCAAATGTCCCGTACTCCGAGTCCAATACACAGAATGGTATGTGTACGTTGATTTACGAATCGGTAATGTCTAATGTCGAAATGTGTTTGATTTTCTTCTTCAATCAATCTTAGTCGGGAGTCAAATATGAAGAAATTCTTTTCTGTACTGAACTTGGGATCATCACAGGGAGGAAATCTCCTTCTCACTTATTTCTGATCACGTTAATCCCTCGGTAAAGAATTTGAGAAGTTAATTATTAACCTCTCAATAACTAAAAATAACTTCCTCAAGTTTTATCCACTTCATTATGTGTAATATATAATTAATATATATATAAATAATATATCAAATAATATTTACACTCGTGACTTAAAAACAGAAGTGGTACACCCATGCACATTCTGCTGGAAAATAAAAAAAGAAAATGAAAGTGCGTTCATCCCATCTGCGAAAATAAGCACACTAGCAATACAAATCATAGTTAAAATTTCAGAATTTTTACAAAATTAAAATGTACAGAATTCAAAAGAAAAATCTATCTATTTTGAAATTTCTAAAGGTTTCACAATGATTCAATATTTTTTAAGACAATTTAGTCTAAATTTGGATAATAAAAATCGAAACTCACTCTAAAATTGCAAAATAAAAAATAAAAAATGTGATCCGTAGAAAACAAATTTCAAATTCATAAGTTTAAAAAAAGAAATAAAATCAAATCTGTTCTGTAATAGCAGATTGGAGGATGATGACTGATGAGGTGTGAGGAGCGGAAGAAAAAAAAAAGGTGAATAGTTACGATAAATTTTAGAAAAAAATAAAGGAGACAAGGGGTGGGGCGAGAAGAAGAGGTGGGTGAGTGGAAAGTGGAATGAGATGGTGCACAATTGACAGCAGTAACTGTAGTGTGTACCCATCAAATGTGTGTACTATTAATAAATATGAGTGCATTTACCTTAGGCCTATATTCTTATCCATACTATTAATTGAAGCCCATTTTTTTCAGGCTCAAGGCAAGGAATTATTTTCGGCCCTAAACAAAAGAGATGGTGGCCCAATTCATTACTTGTCCTCATATTATTATTATGTCATTCGTGAAGCCATCGCAATTCATATGTCGGAATTCGCAATTGAATATTGGTCTAAATTATTGATGGTTGTTATTTACAAATTAATTAATATACTTGAAAAAGGGTAAAAATTCACCCCCAATTTCAAAAATTCTTTCCCAATCTGTACAAAAACAGAAAGTTAAAAAATACCCCCAAATCAATTGAATTTGTCATCTATATAGGGAAAAGTGGAGAAATCATAGAGGGGGCATTTGAAATTGTACACCTATTTTTTCCCAGAAGATGTTTAGCTACTGGTGAGCTTTCTAGCGGTGGTAGTGGTGGCATTGATGTCGTGCTCTGACGCCGCCACATTGGCCTTGTAGTGTGATAGTTAGACAGCCTAAACTTAAGCAACCACTATTGTCTCAGCCATAATGACCCCCCTTTGCGTTGCCGGAGTTTCACATCGCTTAGGCCTTCGTGTCGCCTGAGATCCCTTAACCTCCATCGTTAAACTGACTACTGTGAAACCGGTGGCCACCATCGTGAAATCGGAGGATGCGATTTCGCGAATCAGCGATCGCCACTGTTAACTTGATGTCGCCCCCTCCACCTCAACCCCAAATATAAGGCGACATTTTAGGTAAATATGTTATTGCGACATTTTAGGTAAATAAGTAAATATTTTTGGTTTAAAAAAATTATAATTTTGACATATTTTTAAATTTTTTAATTTGACAAGTTCAAAATTTCAAATTTTTTGTTTTTTTATTTTTGTTTAAATTTAATATGAACGGTTTTAAATTTTTGTTAGGATAATTACAAAATATAACCGTAAATAATTTATGTAAATTCGTAAATAATTTTTTAGGTAAATTCATAAATAGTTTTTTCTATGTTATTGCTATATTTTAGGTAAGTTTTTATATAATTTTTGTTTAAAAAAATATTATTTTGACATATTATCAAAATTATAATTTTAATTTTGACAAATTCAAATATTTTGTTTTGATTTAAATTAAATATGAACACTTTTAAAGTTGAAATAGTTACGTAGTTAATTCTGTTTTAAAAAAATAAAATTTTGATATATTTCTAAAATTAAAAATTTAATTTGACTTATTCTAATATTTTGTTTTGATTTATGTTGAAGGACGAAAATCATAATTTTTGGTAAGTTAAAGGACGAAAATCAAAATTCAAAACTTAAAAGGATGAAATCTAAAATTCAAAACTTAAGAGGACGAAAACCATAATTTTTGGTAAGTTAAAGGACAAAAACCAAAATTCAAAACTTAAGAGGACGAAAACCAAAGTCAATGAAACTTATAGGATAAAAAAGTATATTTTCCCTAAATTTAAATTAATGTGTGTTGAGTAGGGTGTATTTATTTTACAACTCGGTCTCTATGCAACTCACAAAGATTCCTACACTGGTTTAATTTATGGCTAGAATGTAATAATATCAAGAAATTATTTGAAATACACCTAATTAAAAATTTAGTAAAATGAAAGTAAAGTACAACAATACTCCATTGGTCTTTTCGATCTCTTTATTACGTTAGGTTAATGCCCACGGATCCTCTCCATTTCCTTAGTACTCCCTCCGTCCCTAAAAAGATTTCACACATCTTTTTACACATTTTTTAAGAAAAGTGTGTAAATAATAAAGTATTAATGGTGATGTGTAAAGATATATTATTAAAATAATGAAATATGTTGGATTGAGTGGAAAAGTAATGTCATTTTGTATAAATATGTGAATATTATGAGGATAAAGTAAAAGTAGTTACTTCCATTTATAGGATGTGCAAAATGTTGTGCGATGGACCGAAAAGAAAAGTGTGCAAAGTATTTAGGGACGGAGGGAGTATAAAGTTCATGTGAATTTTAGAGAATAATTAATAAAAATATATATTTATTGGACCCATGATAATCAGTGGGGTCCATGTATTGTGTCTATCTCTCCTAACTTTAGGAGAAATTTACACAATGAAATAGAGATGATCCAAATCCCTAGATTAATACATATCTAAATGTACAATTTTTTTAATGACCAATATTTGCAAATATAATCCAATCTTCAATAGTCTGAACGATCTTTCCAAAATAAAAAGAAAAACGACTACAATTAAATAAGATCAGTTGAGTTACCCATTATTCATGAATAATATCTCCTTTTTCTTTAAAAAGAAACAACTTGTTTAATAAAAGGGCGATTTGTACATATATACTTAATATTTGTCCTTAATTACATTTTTTATCATTTCATTTAAAAGAAAAAGTTTTCACAAGTTCCAAATGAATTTGCAAACGCATCCCTATGTTTATTTCATATATTAATAAAAGTATCCTATATGTAATGAAGTTATTTCTCTAGGTCCCTCAAACTTTCTAAATTAGCAACGTGACTAATTCTGGAATGTTCTCAAGTCGCTATAAAAGGAGTGGTGAAGAAAAACCCTACATATCGAACATCACCTGCCGCCTCCTTCCCCTTCCCCTTCCCCTTCCTCTCCCTTAAAACAGAGATCCAGATTTGTAGTGTGAGTCCAAAAGCAAATGCTGATGAAGAAGAGGTAAATCTAGGTTCATATGCGCCAGTTTATTTTTAATCTCATTAATTAATGTTGTTGATGATTATAATCTTTTTTTCGTTTTGGTGGAATCCCAGTTCGATCCAATTGTTTTGGTTAATCAATTGGATTTTGCTGCGGAAGAAGATGAAAAAGGATTTATCACTAGATTTATCTTCTCAAGTACAAAACAGAAACAACAAATTTATCATGTTATGGTTTTTTCACAATTTGAAAATTTTATTTAATTTTGAATGGAATTTTAAATGCCAGGTTGGATTTATAGATTCACAATTGGCTAGCAAAAATATTTGTGCTTTCTTGTGGGAATTCAACTCAAGTAATTCCTGGTAATGCTTAGTCTTTTTCGTATTTCAAGAATTAAAAATAGTGAAATAATTCATCTTACGTACCTAAAAGTCTGAATTTTTAAAAAATAGTTCTGTAACTTGTAAATTTTAATTGACTGTTAATTTGTACGAAAATATTCGGTTAACCAATCAAATTATGTTATTTGGATAAAATCAAAATATCAAAAACTGAAAGTAATATGACTGTTTTTCATTCGTAAAGGTCAACAAAATGACATACGGAAAAGAATTTATACATGGAATTGAAATAATTCGTTTTTGCTTTCAGCTTTATATTTTTACCTTGTGTTGAGCACTGAGGATTATAAAAACACATCTCTCATAGATTTTTAATTTTTAACCCTTGAGCCCAAGATTTGATAAAAATCAATAATATGCATATGTACATAAAAGGATGCTTCTTCTAATGTATCTACAGGTCTATCCATTACGGTTTTCCTTTTTTCACCCACACCCCTCAATTTATTCAAAATACCCGCTTATTCATTGCCCCCAAATGGAGGCTACCCTAATTTTTCCATACCACCGCCTCCCTCCCCTATGTCTCAGATCCAAGTTTCCTGAGGTACATCGTTCCTACATATTTGATCACTTTCCTTTTAATCTCATCATCGATTTTCTAGATCTGCTAATGTAATGGTTTGTGTTATGTATTTAGGTATGGCTAAATCGATTCAGAAGAGAAAACAAAACTTTATGTTTGAAGAATGATGTGTGATTCCCTTTGGGCATGTAAACATTGATCCCAATGTCTGCAGATCTAAAAAATTTATTTCTTGATTTGCATTTCTATTACATATTTTTTAATGGGAAAACTACCTTCAAATTTGATAGGGCAAGAGGTTGGCATCCTTTGCCAATCTGTTTAGGGCTTTTTTTTTTCAAAATTAGAGCAAAAAAGATTTTGTTTTATCAAATTTGGATAGCTTTGATTGTTCTCCCTTTTAATTTTGAAAATTTAATGGTTGTGTACATTGGACTGGTTTAAAATTAAAGGTTGGCACACTTTGCCCATAGGTTTGCCAATTTGTTTAGAGTTAAAAGATATTTTGGTCGATCAAATTTGGACAGTTTTGTGTATTTTTATTTTTTTTTAAATTCAATAGCTTTGTACATTTTGGATTGGTTTAATTTTAAAAGGTTTATTGGCAGGTTGGACTTAAGCACAATTTTCTATTAATAATTACTAAAGTCAGAGCTCAAATCCATGCTTATCATGAGCTAGTTTGATAAAATTTGCTTTTAGAACACTTGGAACATAAGCCGCCGAAATCGAAGTTTAGACGAGTTAACCAGGTGTTGTTGGAACATCTTTTGCTTACCAAAGAGGAGAAGGTTCCAAGGGCAAATCTTAGTATTAGGAAATCATGTTTCTTTCCTTTCGGTTGAAGCAACTATCCGTAATAATTGTAGTCTAATATATCTAAAGTATGACGAATGAGTTTACCAGTTTATATATTTGATGGTGTTGTTTTTAATATTTTTATTTTAATAGAACTTTGCACTCCTAATTAATGTGATGATAATAAATGTTATGGATGACACTATATATTAGAATCAATAAATAATAAATTATAAATAAAAAATATTACTATTTATACCCTAAATCCTCAAAATATACTGTATTTATTAAGCATATCCCAATAAAATTTAAAATATTATCTCACATTACTAAATATAACTCATTTATTCCTATTATATTCTTACTCTATAAAAACAAAACAAAAATCACATTCCTACGTTATCCTCTACTTCAAAAACATAATAATAAACAAAATCTTCGACTTAATTTTAATAAAATTATAAAAATTTAATATACTAATAGCAATGACGATGATCTTTGTCTCATGGCCAATGAAGAACCTGAGGTACAATCTAAATCTTGTCAATTGGTAGATCACTCACCTGAGCTCAGCTCAGAGTCAGCAGAGGACCTCAATCTTCAGTTCTCTTTAGAACAATTGATGGTTGATTTCTCCAGGCTGCAAGATGCATATGTTACTCGTGAGGAAGAGAATAAGAAGCTTGCTACTGAAAATTCAAAGCTAATAGAGTCTGGGAATGAGGCAGACCCTGTATCAGCCTCTCAGACCATTGCACTAACCAATGAAGTGGAAACACTCAAAAGTTAGCTCAGTGGGAAAGATGAACTGATCAGGGATTGACTGATGACCAGATTAGACTATCCTCTGAAAATAATGAGCTAGTAATTCAAATTAAAACCCTCATCACTAATGTAAACATGCTAAAAGAATCTGAAGAGAGCTTGTTGAGAATAATTGAGGCTTTGAATAAACCCTCTCTTGCCATAGAGGAAATTCTAATCCTGCAAAATAGTTCTGACAACAGGCATGGGATTGGATTCTTCCCATCTACATCTTCAGAATGTCCTCTGAACACTGCATCTACTATCAGTGAAGAGATAGTGTTTGTAATATCTTCTGAGAATCCCAGAAAGACTATAGATAAGGGAAAAAGGCCTGCTGAACATGTTAGGGAGGTGATATTGCTAAGTAGGCATACTGAAATGGCTAGAACAGCTTACACACCTCCCAATCCTCATCCTAACAAGACTTATGACCAGAGGAAAAACTTCCCACAAAGGAATATGATGAACAATATTCAGTATGACTATCCTCAACCTAGATCATCTCCCAGGAGACAATCTAGGCAAAGGACAAACAGGCATGAACCCATTGTCAGGAGAGTTGACAGTAGGGTTCAATACATGGGACCATCCTTATATGTGTCCTATAAGAGGAGTTGCACCTTCCCTTATCAACAACACTTCAGACCCGCTGCACCAAGGACCTTGAGGAACAGGAGGAACTTCAGGCCACCTGTTCCACAGAGGACCAACAATTATAGACAGTCTACTCCTAGGGCATCTAGGGAGTCCACTATCTAAGTAGATGTTTATGGGAGAAAAATCAGTCAATCCAAAGTAATTAAGACTATTAAGCAGATTTGGATCCCAAAAAGTACAACTAACGAGATAGGACCCAACACAAGATGGGTACCTAAGAATTGATTTTTCTGCAGGACTCTCTGGACTCACAAGATGACTGGTACTTAGATAGTGGTTGCTCAAGGCATATGACAGGCAACCAAAGTCTGCTGACAGATTTCAAGGAAAAGAAAGGACCATAAGTCACTTTTGGTGACAACTCCAAAGGAAATACAAAAGGTTATGGTACCCTATTAATAGGGTCAGTCCAGGAAATGTTCATCTTGCAGATTGGAGATCATGCCCAACAGAGACCTGTTTGATTGCAAAAAGCTCTAGTGACCTGACCTGGTTATGACACAGGAGACTCAATTATCTGAATTTCAAGGCACTAAACAAGATATCAAGTTTGAGTTTAGTGGATGGGATACCTAATGAGGTGTTCAACAAGGATCATATTTGCAAAGCTTACCAAGAAGTGAAGCAGATCAAAGCCTGATTTAAGGAAAAACAAAATCCCTCCATTGACAGGATACTTCAACTACTTCACATGGATCTCTTTGGACCTGTCACACAGCCAGCATAAATGGAAGGAAATACACACAGGTTGTGGTGGATGATTATTCTAGATACACCTGGGTGATTTTCATGTCCAGCAAAAAGAAAACTCAACTCAGGCTACCTGAACTTTTAAAGAAGCTATCAAATGAAATGGGTCTATCTATTGTCAAGATAAGGTCTGATAAAGGTACTGAGTTCATTAATTCCATTATTGCTAACTTTTCTAATGAGTCAGGTATATCCCATGAGACCTCAGCTGAAAGAACTCCTCAAAAAAATGGGGTGGCTGACAGAAGAAACAGGATACTTAAAGAGGCAGCTAGAACCATTCTTGCTGATGCATAAATTCCAAAAAGGTTCTTGGCTGAAGCTATCCATACTGCCTGTTATACACAGAACAGATCTATACTTACAAAGAATCAAGGTAAAACCCCCTATGAACTATAGAATAATAGGAAACCACATGTATCCTATTTCCATGTATTTGGTTGTAAGTGTTTCATCCACAACAATGGGAAGAGACAATTGAAAACCTTTGATAGCAAGGCTAATGAAGGAATATTCCTTGGATATTCCTAAATCAGTAGAGCCTTCAGGGTATACAATCTCCGAACTCTTGTGGTGGAAGAAACACCTCATGTTGTTTTATATGAGTCTACTCTTGAGTCCAGAAAAGAGCAGACCACCAAGGACATCACTGAGAAAATGTCTAGCCTGAATCTAGACAAGTCCACTGAAAAGGCTGTGGATGCATACCTCCCTACATGGGACAACCTAGGGACAGAAAGCTCAGGAGATAAAACATAGAGGACACATCAACCTGAGGAAATCAACAATGATGAAAATGAGCTGAATGACACCATCCCAGCTCCTCAGGTAACATCTGTCAATGAAGAAGCTGGCCAAGCTGAGACAGAAACTGAGCCAAACATTCAGGGGAAAGCTAGAATAGACTATCCTGACAACTTTGAAATGATGACTCAGGCCTCCTTCCCTCTGTTCTGTCTCCTGATATACTTAATGTTGCCCAATCTAGTGACTCAATCTCAGAAGAGAACATATCCCCTGAGGATAACTCCACTGAGAGAGGACAATCCAGAAGAAATTGGTTGACAGACCATCCTGTCAACCAAATTCTAGGAGATCCCAACCCTGGAGTTAAAAGTAGAAGTTTTCATGGTGAAAATGCTTTCTTTTGTTGTTTCTTGTCAGCATAGGAACCAAAGACAATAGAAGAAGCACTAAATGATCCAGAATTAAATCAATTCACAAGGAATTCAGTGTGGGAGCTGGTCAAAAGACCAAAGCATGCAAACATCATTGGAACCAATTGGGTGTTCAAAAATAAGAAGGATGAGAATGATGTCATAGTCAGAAACAAGGTCAGGCTAGTTACCAAAGGGTACTCACAAGTTGAAGGATTTGACTATAATGAAACATTTGCCCAAGTAGCTAGACTGGAAGCTATCAGACTATTCGTTGCCTATGCTACCCACAAGATATTCAAAGTCTACCAAATGGATGTCAAGAGTGCATTCCTCAATGGAGTCCTAAATGAAGAAGTCTATGTGGAACAACCACCTGGATTTGAGGAAGGCAACAAAGTGTACAAGCTCAAAAAGGCTCTATGTGGCCTAAAATAATCCCCAAGAGCCTGGTATGATACACTGTCGCAATTCCTCTTGGATTATGGATTTACCAAGGGAAGTATTGACAGGACACTCTTCAGAATCACTCATGGAGATGACATCCTCTTAGTTCAAATCTGTGTAGATGATATCATTTTTGGATCACAAAATGAGGATTTGTGTACCAGATTCTCACATCTCATGAAAGGGAAGTTTGAGATGTCTATGATGGGAGAAATGAATTTCTTCCTAGGGCTACAAGTCAAGCAGTCCTCTGAAGGAATCTTCATCAACCAAGCCAAGTATACAAGGGAGCTCATTCAAAAGTTTGGATGCAGCACAAGTAAGGTGGTCAGGGTACCTATGAACACTAACACCACGCTTGAACCTGATGAAGATGGTAAAGCAGTTGATCAGACTACCTACAGAGGAATCATTGGCTCTCTTCTATACCTCACTGCAAGCAGGCCTGACATTACATATGTAGTATGGATTTCTGCCAGATATCAGGCTAATCCAATGAAGAGTCACCTGGAAGCTACCAAGAAAATTCTCAGATATCTCAAGGGTACTACCAATATGGGACTATGATACCCCTCTGATGATAACTTTAAGTTAATAGGCTACTCAGATACTGACTATGGTGGATGCAAAATTGATAGAAAATTAACAACAGGCACCTATTAATTCCTTGGAAACAAACTTATATCATGGTTTTCTAAGAAGCAGAGCTCAGTTGCAACTAGCACCACTGAAGCTGAATACATGGCAGCTGGAAGTTGCTGTGCTAAAATTCTGTGGATAAGACAACAATTAAAGGATTATAATGTCCAAGCCAATGAAGTACCTATATGTTGTGATAACAACAGTTCAATTTCAATATCATAAAATTTTGTACTTCACATAAGATGCAAACATGTTGACATTAGACATCACTTCATCAGAGATCATGTGGAAAAGAAAGATGTCTACCTTGTGAAGATCCACACCGATAAACAAAGAGCAGACATAGTCACAAAACCTTTGGCAGAAGCAAGGTTTCATGAGTTGTCAGTGGAGTTAGGATTACTTGATCCTAAGTCAGGAAATTGAAGCGATATAATTAATCCACTAAGTCAGGCGATCTCAACAAGGAGGAATGGTCAACTAGGCTGACAAGTCCACAGGTCACTATTCAAGTGGGAATAGTCAACTAGGCTGACTAATCAACTCCCCTGATTAACAGTCCAGTACACTCCACTAAAGAGAAGTTCAGTCCACTGTCAACTCAACTACACTGAGGAACCCAACTCCCCTTATAAATACTCTATTGACCTGACTGACGATTACTTTATTGAAAACCGTGTCTGACCCGCATTTAATGCGATAGTAAGTGTGCAACATTTACTCAGGGAGATAAATTGAAATGTGTTTTCTCATGAAAAGACAAGGTTTTAACCGCCATCACTTTAAATCCTAACCCTTGATCTGGATTCATTTCACTTACCAATTATGGTAATCCTTACAAAATAAATTGGGAAGACAAATCACTTTATCTTCCAATTATTACTCTCCCCTCAACCGTAGATCAAATCCCTCTGGAATTAATCATCACCCTAGATTTTCCATACATATAACCTCCACACTTAACAGTTTTTCACACGATTCTGCATTATTCTCAAACCTAAACCTTCAACCTTTGCATTCCTGCATCCCATTCCATTATTCACAAAATGGCCCAAATCTACATAGACTATAAAGAACTTTCAAACAGTAAGAACTTCTGGTATGAGCCTATTGTTTGTTTCAATAACCCCAAAGTCCTCAATGACCCAAATCTTCTTCACATTAGGATAGCATTCGAATATGTTGATAATGCTGGGCTTAGCAAGTTTCTGTCCTATGGCCCAGACAAGTGCTATGACAAACAAGTCCTATGACAGAAAAGTACTGGAATTCTTCATAGAAATGGAGAAGAGTGTGTCTTCTATCAGATCTACTG
The DNA here is from genome assembly GCA_026898435.1 of Prunella vulgaris. Lineage (NCBI taxonomy): Eukaryota > Viridiplantae > Streptophyta > Magnoliopsida > Lamiales > Lamiaceae > Prunella > Prunella vulgaris. Next base: position 812,524 of record JAPKLY010000060.1, read on the forward strand.
TGATGATGGAAAAGAGAGAGATAAAGAAGGACAAGAAGGGGGAACTTATCTCTGTTCCAGTGATGAAGAGGCACAAATTTGTGCTAAGACAGGAGGATCTGAATGACTTTTTGGGGCTCTCAAGTGAGGGTTTGGACCTTGGGTACTTCATGGTTGGTGAAGAGGAGAAATTTCTAGTAGCTATCACCAAGAAGAAAGAACAATATGTTCCCAATGTCAACAAAAAGCTGCGCAAGCCAGAATTTTAGATTTTGGCTTCTAGCAGAGATTGTTGGGAAATGCATTCTTGCTAACCAGGGGAGCATAGAATAGGTTAGCAAGATAAAATTGAGACTGATGGCATCTATTGTCCAGACCGGTGGGAGGACAAAACTCAGTTAGCAAAACTTTTTCATCTCTAATCTGAGAGAAGAGAGAAACAAACTGAAAGAAGTAAAGGGGAGACTTGTGGTGGTGCCCAAACTATGCTATGCAACAAAGGTGTGCCTGATTCCTGAGAAGCTCAATCTGAAGTATCTTTTCTCTAATACTAGGCCATGGAACAAGGCCAAATTTTTGTTCAACTCTGAGAAATTACTGGACAAGGTGAAGGTAGATGTTCCTTCAAATGGAGATGCAAGTAGAGAGGCCACTGTCACAGTGGACTCCAGAGAAGATAGTCCACCTGCAGATATAAGGAAGAGAGCACTAAAGCACTGTGAGAAGATGAAGTCTTACACCAAGGAGGAGTTGGAGAAAAAGAAGAGGAAGTTGGTGAAAAAGGCCTTTGTTGAAAGCAGGGCAATGAGTAGCAGCTCTGAAACCTCAACCAACCATTCCTCTGTAGAACAATCCACTTGCGAAGAGGAACGTATGAGATCTCCAATCCATATCCTTGGTAACACTACTCTGATGGGAATTGAAGAAGGAGATGAAGAAGAAGTGGAGGAAAAAGATACTGGAATAAATGAAGAAAGTGAATAGGAAGATGATGAAACTGAATCAGATGAGAAGGAAGAAAACTCCAAGATCTCTCAAAAGTTGAAGGAGGTAACAAAAATCATATCCCCAAAATCCCAATCACATGAAAATCCCACTGAAGGCTCTCAACAACCTGAAACTGAAGCCCAAACCACCTCCCAACTGCACAGGATGCTGGCGTACTGCCTGTGTATGAAGTTGATGATGATGCAGAAGTCTAGTACACTTATCTGGACTCTCTGAAGGAGGAGGCATGTATGAAATTGAAACCCTATACCCTGCCTTAAGCTCACATCCTACTCTCAAGGAGATGTTTGAGAGGGTCAGACTTCTTGTAAAATTAAAGGATGGTTACCTTTATGAGCTTCTGGAAGCTGTAAAAGGAAAGGGAGAGTCTTTTTGGAGGAAAGAAGAAAGGGAGACACTTGAATTTGCCCAAGTAAGGAAGACTAGCCTGCAATTGGCTGAGTGGAAGTTTGGCAAACTGGTTGCCAAAAAGTTGGAGAAGGCAAGGCTGATTGAGCGGCCTCAAGACAAGACAAAAGGTGGAGATGGGGCTGAGGAAGCCAATCCACCTACAGAGTCTAAGGAAAATCCCTCTGAGGAATAGACTACTCCTCAGGCGATTGAGGGATAGGAGACTCAAGATGAACATGCCACTGAAGGTCAGGCTAATCAGCCTGATCCTCAGGAAACTCAGAAGAAAGCTGTGCTCTCTCCTAATGAAACTCCTGTTGCCCAGATTGAAGAAGTAATTCGAAGTGATGTACAGGCTGGTGTTGAACTCAAGAGTGAAGAAAAGGAGATTGCAACTGCACTGACTGGGAGGTTAGAGGTTCTTGAAACACTTATGGAGGAGCAATCTATTGAGACTGCTGTGATTGATCACCATCTTGATCAACTTCAAGGATCAAATCTTGCTCTCATCACAAACCTGTCAGGCAACATGGATAATATGGAGATGAACTTGATATAGAAAATTTCAGGCTTAAAGGCAAGTGTTGAACAAGACAGACGAGCTAATGAACAGGCCATTGTTGCAGTTAGACAGGAAAACATGGAGGAAAGAGAGAGGCTGATTCAGGCCACCATAAACAGTATGGCTGGTGGTCTGATGAGCAAGATGGAAGATTACCTGACCAAAAGGGAAGCTGCCGTGAAGCCAGAAATATCGGATAAAGTTAAGCAAGCACTATCAGTACTATCCACTCAAGCTGCCATAAATCTAATTATTGAATAGAAGTTGAAACTTTTTACAGACTTCGAAGTGGATACTGCCTATCATTTGAAGGCCTTGAATGAAGAAACTGAACACTGCCTAACAAACCTCAGGGTGGTGGAGCAGGACACTGCCAAGCACTCAGTAGCTCTTGCACAACTTTCTAGGAAAGTTAGCTAGAAGGGGGAAAGAAGACAATGTGGTGGTGAGGATAGGCCCCTGGGTGGACCAGTTGTTGGAGGTAAGGGGCCTGACACGGAGAAGTTTGTGTCAGAAGTAAATAAAGAAATTGCAACACTGGTGAAAGAGGGAGAGTTGGCAACAGTCCATGAGAAAAGGAAACAACCTGCTGAAATGGGAAGAGAGACTAGGCTGTCCAAGGCCAGAGATCAGATCCTGAAAGAAAAAAGATAGAGGACTGCCCAGGGGAGTGGATCCTCTAATACTCAGGCCACCAAGAGAAGAAGGATAATGGTGCCTCAGGAAGAAGATGAAGAAGTAAGGGAACTAGCTGTGGAGAACCCACCTCCGCTGACCAAAGTGGTGCAGAACCAGCCTGAGAAAGTACTCTCCACTGAAGAGCTTTTCAAGAAGTCCACCTTGAGTCCCCTGGCCCAAGCTGTTAAGTTAAGCAAGTCCTTTGATGAACATAACATGGAGAAGGCTGAGGAGAAAAGGAAATTGATGTAGAGTGGACAGTTGATGAAACCTCCACCTCCAAGAAAGCCTAGAAACTCCTACTGGAGGATGAAAGCTAAGAGAAACCAAGTTCAGGAGAGTGAACTAGTGGCCAAGTTTCCACACATAGATTCTTGGATTCCCAAAGATCTCAATGATCAATGGGAAGAAATCAAGAGGGAGTTTGTTTACTCCTACTATGTGACTGAGAGTTTAAGGAAGTAGAAGTTGATGAAGTGTTCCATCAGAAGATGGTGGAGAACTGGCCTGGGTTCTATCCCAAAGTCCTTAATGCATGGGAGGAGCACAATGGAGGTCAACAGTTCAAGGCTCCTGGACTCATTCTCTTTATGCCCCAGTGGAGAAGTCAAAATGCAGGAGATCATTGGAGAGTGGCTGCTGATATGTGATCAGCTTGGACTGAAGGGGCACACTCCTGAAATCATGAAGAGAAAGACAGAGCTGAATAATAGGGTGTTTAACCAGTACGGCAATTTGTGAAGAAGTCTACTGAAAATGGTCAGGTCAGGAGGAAGGTTCTGAAGAAAAAGATGAAAGAAAGAAGTTATCAGTTTATATTTTATGGGCATAATAGTTTATTTTCTGATTATAGTCATTTAAATATGTAAACTATAATCTTTTTCTAAATCAATGAAAAAGGACTATCCATTTTGAGCCCAAGATAATATCTCATTATCAGTTAGGCCTTTGCAAATAAATTTATATACCTGCAGGTACTTAACCAGGGGGAACTTTAATTTTTGAAAAATATTCTAAGTATAAGTCCACTGATAAGGTTCAGACAGGTTAGGTCTTTGGTCTTATCAAAAAGGGGGAAATTGTTTGGAAATAATCAATAAAATGTTTTGATATAATCCCAATGACTCCCTGAAGAAGTATGCAGTTGTAAAACTTAGAGAAAATAGACTAACTGTTAGGAGGCTAAGTTAAAAAGCTTAGAAAATAGGTTAGTAAAGAACAGGCTACCTAAGTAGTAACTGGCCTGAAAGGCTTAGACTAGCCTGATGAAGAAGTGGCAGATACACCCAACTACTGATTAAAGCACCCCAGAAGACTAAGTCCAACCAGCCTAAAGAACTCTCCTGAGAAGAAGTAGGCTGGTTCATTAATTGCTTCACTGCATTAATGAAGGCAGTTGCAACGCTTAAATGAAGTGTTAAATGGAACAAAAGGAATGTTTCAAGTCACCTGGTTAAAAGACAGAGGACTTTAATATAATCGTTTGACTAGTCTGAAGATCATCCACATACAGACCAATAAGAAGCTGCCACTTATGTACGGACCTGACAAAGTCAGACTGACCTGTCAGTACCATGTTCAGAAGTAACCAGCAACCTAGGATGACACGTTTTACTAAGACGGCTGCATTAACTCTAAGCAGACATTTAATGAGCTCTCAACCATTAATACTTGGAGTTGACCACCCAAAATCTGAAAAAGATCTTGAAGAACGTTAAAATACAAGAATGAACATAATTGACCATCCCAAAATCTGAGGAAGATTTTGAACAACGTAGACTACAAAAATAACATGATTTGAAAACTATTTCTCTAACGGATTGTGTTTCAAATTATGTCTATAAATACAGAAGTTGAAGAAGAAGCTAAGTATGGGAAACAAACAAGCTCATCAGAATTCAAAGCTCTTTAAAGTTCATCACTCTCAAGCACCCGAAATCTCACTTGTTTCCCAAGTGCTTATATTGTCTAGAGCTCAACACTGTATTATAGGCTAACACAGTAATATTTCGAGAAGCCTACTGAGATAACCCAACCCAGAATCTGATCTTCATTGTAAAGGGTTATCTCAATCATAGTTGGAATACTCAAAGCCCTCAAACTGTAAAAGGTTCAAGGCTAAGAGTTGGGAGAAAGTAAGCTGCGTAGTTGTCTCAGTCTGAAATCTTGAGAGGACTAGGACTCAGGAAAAATCCTAGAGATCAAGAGAATTTGTTCTTGATCAGTGCACCTTGGCACTCTAAAACAAGGAATTCCTGGTGATTAAGGAATTCTCCTATTTAATCAGGAAAAGTGGATATAGGAGAGTTTAACTCCAAACCACTATAAATCCTCTGTGTCTTTACTGCTTTATCCCTTTGTGTGATTTACTAAATTCTTAAATGTGTCATTCTTTAATCTGCTGCAAAACTATAATCTGATTCTATCACAAGCTACCTTACAGGGGACCTTCAAGTCCACTGTGGTTTTAACCAGGTCACCTGTGTTCCTTAGTCCACTGTAAAACTTAACTTTTTGAAAATTTGTACTTACAGGTGTATTCCCCCCCCCCCATACACCTGTTATTGTCTATCTAGGACCAACATCCTCAATAACACAATTGCAGAGATCAAGAAATCAAGAATAAAGAATTTACATGGTTTGCTCACTTTCTCTAATATAAAGAATGATGTTTACAAAGTACAAAGCTTCTCACTCTAATTTCTTTGTTGTGTTGAGTATATAAGTATATTTCTCTCTCTGGTTTTAATTCATATATATAAGCTCAGATCCTATAAGTGACTCTCAACTCTGTAACAAATCAACTAGTTTGTATGGTTACAACTGCCAAGAATAACTGATTAGACGTCCAATAGAATTATTCTTCCAACTACTTGAAATAACCGACTTTATCACTGTATTTTGAAGTAGCCTTCGTCATCCCCTGTTTCAGCTATTTATAGATTTATAACCACCAAATCAAGAAGTAACTTCAGTTTGAGTGACTCAGGAAGTAGGTGATATCAGCTCAGGATAAGTAACTAAGGATCGTGCCTTCAGGTGACAGAGCTTTCAGTAGACAAGTGCTTTCAGTATCTGAACACTCAGGAAGAGAGTCAGGAACAGTACATTCAGACTCAGTATTGACCTTCGCTCAGGCTCAGGATCAAGATCAACTTCTTTCATGTTCAGGATCTTATCACATGATCGAAACTTCAGTAATTCAGGATCAGTACTCAGAATACAGGATTAGAATTTCGGATTAGATTTTAGGATTCAAACTCAGCTTAGCTTTTACACATAACCTATTTGATTAAGAGTATTAAATATTTAATAACAATTAGTGAATTTGAAATGCACTTTCATGCCAACAAAGGAAATTTTTCTCATAATCATTACCCTAAAAATTCTCACTTATTTACCCTCAATGCTATTCCTTTTTCTTGGGAAGGTCTCATATGCAACTAGTGCACGGTGCACTCACTTATCAGTTAAAGTTGTTTATACTGAAAAGTTGCGTGTTGATATAGTGAAAAGTTGCAGGTTAATATACTGAAAATTTTATATTGTTATCGTTTTTTTAGTGTAAACTTTGTATCAACCTGCAACTTTCAGTGTAATCGACATTCACTTTTCAGTATAAACTGTTTCAATTGTTGAATGAGTGCACCGTGCACATGGTGTACATGTGACTTGCTCTTTTTTCTTATGGAATTAATTTATAATTACACAATTAAAGATGATTTAATATTGAATACTTTTTCACTTTAATAAACTGAAAAAAATGAATTTTCTTATCTTTAGTGCCTAGATCAGTGTGGAAATTTATTTGAGATATATGTTGAATCATTTTCACCTTGAAAGTTTATCAATTTTTTTTTTTTTTAAAAAAAGGATAATATTTTAATTAAAACTGATAATATCCTAACAAAAGTGTGTCACCGTTTAAAATGTTTCACTTTGTTGTGATGTATTCTCTCTATTAATTGGGTCATAAGTTGATTAAGAAAATAGAGTAGAATTGCAATTTTGGTCCTCAATATAAATGGATGTGACCAATTTAATTGATAGGACCAATATTAATTGGGTGAAATTTTGTTCAACTCACATATTAACTACTTTTTTTTTAAACAAAAATTTTACCTCTTAAACATTTTTTATGACTGGGTATGTGACCCAAAAAATCAACATATCCAAAAATTCTATTAACTCAATTATAATTAAAACAAAATTCTATATAAACTGGTCTAACACATAAACTGATAGCACCTGATATTTCGAAACATGAAACATAAATGGAGTACTTCTCATGCCAAACCACCAGGAGTACTATTCTTTAAGTCATATATCAATAATATTGTGGAATTGAAAGTATAAATAGTTTTTCCTCCCTACTAAAAGAGTGTTTATGGATTTTTGAATTTGAAGAAATTTTGATGGATTCCATAAGCTTCTGACATATTCCTAATTTTGAATAAATTGAGGACTGTACGTGGAAAATATACAAATTATAGAACTAGAACGAATTGACTACAAATTAAAAATGACAATATTACAAATAATAAGTAATATTGTCATTGTTCATTTGACTACAAATAATAAGTAATATTGTCATTGTTCATTTGTAATACATCGTTCCCCAACAACGAACTAGAACGAATTGACTACATACATAAATTATAGATCTAATCTAATTGAGAAAATCTTAAAGTAATCATAGTAATTCAAAAACACTTTGAATCTCATATATATGTCATTTTTTTGCTTACCTTCAAATCGAGGCATTGCTCCCTATGGTTAAGAAGCATTGAAACCATAGTTGTATAGATTTTTTTTATACGTAATTGTGAAAGTATAAATATCTGTCAATCATTACTTAAAATATTAAAACAATCCAACATAAGCACAATTTAAATAAAAAAAAAATGCGCACGAAGACAAAAATTTGTTTTAAAAAACAGCATTTTATTTGGAGAAAGAGTGAAACCTTTGATTGGCTGAAGCTCGTCAAAAGACAGTTCAACTTGAGGAACCACATAGCACTAGGTGGAAAGCAACGTCTAACATATATATCAGACTTCCAACCACTTAACTTGTTTTAAAAACAATCCACGAAAGTTTGAGCCTCTAAAAGTAAAACTTTGCCCTCAGCACCCTATTCTGTTCAAAGTTGACACACTAGAAATTCTTCGAACACGGAAACATAGAAGTGAAGTCCTCAAAAAACAATTTATAAACATTGATCCAAAATGAACACTTCAGCTTATGAAACACTTTCTGAATGCTTAGCCCATTATCAATTGATCCCACATTACTTTTACCAGACTCAACACCATATATTGAACAAAATTAGAAGAAGGGTTCTGGGTTTCAGCCATGGTTTTACAAATGAACAATGACAATATTACTTATTATTGTATCAGCCTTTAGATAATTATGTATTTATACCCTTTCCCTAAAATAATTAATGAGTTATATACAAATTAAAACAACCTTTATATGTACTCGCTCGTTCTGGAACCAGAATTTAACTTGCAACCATTCTAATCCTAATTCGTTGCTAAGTTCCGCCATCGCCATCTTGTCAGGGTGGAAGCAACCAAGGAAAAACCTAATGCAATTATTTCTCTAAGGACCTCAAACTTTCTAATTTGCAACGTGAGTCAACTAATTCTGGAATGTTCTCAAGTCGCTATAAAAGGAGTGATGGAGAAAAACCCTACATATCCAACAGTGTCTACCGTCTCCTTCCCCTTCCCATCCCTTGAAACGTAGATCCAGATTTGTAGGGTGAGTCCAAAAACAAATGCTGATGAAGAAGTAAATCTGGTTCATACGGTTGGGAGTGCCCTTTAGTTTTTACTGATTAGCAATTGTGAAAGTATAAATCCAATCTGCCAATCATTACCTAAATTATTAAAATAATCCAACATAAACACAACTTAAATTTAAAAAAAAAAACAGCACATGAAGAGAATAATTATTTTAAAAAACAGCATTGACATTGGGATCTACAACTTTTCGTACCTTAGAGATGAATCTTCCAAGGGAATGACAAAGCCTTTTTCAAACAGCAACATTTGATTTGTCTTAATCAGATCTGCAGCCACACCTACGCAACAAAACCAATTCGATTCTGATGAAGGCGCCGCTGTAGGGTTTTTTGGCAGGATCCTTCACTGAATGGAGATGTGAGGCACGGCTCTAGGTTTTGATGATATGAGCCTCTTTTATAGGATACATGGAATGCACTGTAGCATTCCAGATCCTTCCAACAATATTCTTACTTTAAAAAAATATAAATAATTTTTATCCCATATATAGGATATTTTAAATTATTTCTTTTAATTCTTTGGCAAATTTTTTTTTTTAATTTTGCTAATAAAAAAAGCTAAATAATTTTATTTTATATAGTCGTACCATTGGTAATATATTAATTGATGTGCTAGAGTAATTTTAGATGTACGAAACCATAAAGTATTTTTTTATAGCATCAGTTATCAAGTTAATGTATATGAAGCTTCGAGAAATATTGCTAATTTTTATCATATAGTGAAACTGTGTTTATTGCGCCTTCTATATACATGTATGTCTGTTATCTAGATCGTGCGTATAATTTTGAGAAAAAATATAATCATGTTAATGTATTTAGAAAATATTTATAGATATGGAAAGTATAGTTTATTGAAAATTCTGAAATATGATGACAGTGCATATGTAGTACAAAATTGATGCTAAACAAAATTAATGATACTAATTTATCTTCTGCAATATGCGGATTGTTGAATGTCATATATATATGAAATCAAATATATTTGTGTTTATTGATTTAACTTTCATGATAAAAAATGTGACGTATTTATACACTGAGAGCAAAAATGAAAGTTTTTAGATACTAATTTGACTAACTAATTATGTTAAGAGAAAATAAGATTACGTGTTCAGTGCCCTGTGTCACCTAAAAATAATATATAGCCACGCACGTCTCAGATATTAATGAAACTTCTTTTGTCGGGCATGTATCACTAAAAATATTTAGGCTATGAAATGAATTCACAAATACATGAAAAAATATAGTCCCATTGAACATGATGATGACAATGGCTTGGGATCTCGTTATAATATTGGAATCCTTTTCCTTATTTGTTATATCCGCCTAAGCTTCTGCATCAAAACCATATGTGAAAAAGGGCAAAATGAGTCAATGACCAAATCTTTTACGCTATTGAACACACAAATTGTTGGATTTTAGAGATACAAACTTCAAGTCCGTAACAGCAGAAGACATCGTTCCCCAACAACGAACCAGAATGAATTGGCTGCATACATAAATCAAAATATCGTTAGATCTATCTAATTGAGGAAACCTTACAGTGTTTATATGTCGGATTCCTCTACTATGGTATCCACGCAATCCTCGTCTATGAATTTGTGATCTAATCGCTAGTATAGTATTTCTAGTGCAGTTTGCTAGGAATAACTCACGCTTGAAATCTAAGAAGAAAATTAGGATTTTTTGACCTATTATTATTATGATATATCTAATATATCATCTAATTTTTGAATATGTCACTTTTAAAGCCTAAAAAGACCCAAAGTAAAAAAAATATCATTTTGAAATGAGCACCTGTCAAGATTTTGATTCTAAAAGCAGTTTCTTCAAAAAAAAAAATCACTCAACACCATATATTGAACAAAATTAGAAGCAGGGTTCTGGGTTTCAGGCATGGTTTTACAAATGAACAATGACAGTTTCTCAGCTCCAAATTATATAAGTCCTTATTATTGTATCAGCCTTTAGATACACATCCTCCAAACTAAGAGATCTAAGTCTCCAACAATTTACGTTTCCTGCATCCTACATGTTGGAAGTACAAAACAAGTGAGGTTGAATGATAAATAAAGCTCTGATACTATTTGAATGCCTAAATGATACTTTTTGATGTGAAAATTAACTCTTGAAATTGGTGATCTCAGAACCAGTCTTACCTACCCAAGAACCGGTCGTTTTAGCAAGAACCGGAGCCAAACAGAACAAAATCCGGTCCAACCGAATCGGCAATTATGAAACTTCAAGTCTGTTATGAACAGACTTTGGGCGCGACAGTTTTTTGAGGGAATTAAGCAAAATTGGCGAGCAGTTACAAAGCATCGACACTTGAGACCTATTAGGCATTGAGCTCAATCCAATAACCGTTCCAATTATATAAGAATCAGAGAAGATCACGTTCAGTAGTGTGGTTAATTGAGAGTTCATCAGATTTCATCGCAAAATTAGGGTTCCTTGTTGCAGAAATCATTTTTCGTTCGATTCTTCATGTATTTGTACCAATTCTTCCGATTGATTAGTGGAATAAGGGCGCCTCATCCATGGATGTAGATCTTTACGATCGAACTACGTAAATCCTTGTGCAATTTTTTTTCATTTTTGGTTGTGTTCTTCGAATTTGGTCCTTTAACTTTGCTGTAGTGTTCTTGTTGAAGTTAACATCTAAATCTTGATCTAAGTCTTTACAATTGGCGCCGTCTGTGGGAATCGATTGATTCAACCCTTGAAATGGCATCAACAAAGCTGGATTTCGAGAAGTTTTCAGGGGCAAATGACTTTGGGCTTTGGAAGATCAAGATGAGGGCCTTATTGGCACACCATGGACTGGGAAATGCATTGAAGCCATTAAATCAATGGCCTGCAGGCTCTTCAACTGAGGATCCGATCAAGAAAAAAGAGATACTTGACAAGGCACATAGCAAGATTATATTGTGTTTGGGAGATAAGCCATTAAGAGAGGTATGTAAAGAGAAAACTGCTCTGGATGCATGGAATAAACTGGAAACAGTCTATCAAGCTAAATCTGTCACCAATAGGCTGTATATGAAGCAAAGGTTGCTAGCCTATAAAATGACAGAGGATAAGAATCTAACTGATCAATTAGAGGAATTCAACAAGTTAGTTGATGATCTTGAGGATCTGGATGTCAAGATTGAGGATGATGACAAGGCTTTAATGTTGCTTAACTCCCTGCCTAAGTCTTTGGAAATTTTCAAAGATGCCCTACTGTTCGGAAGACAAGAAAAGCTATCTCCTGATGATATTCAAGCCGCACTCAAGACTAATTTTCTTCAGCTTCAAGAAGACAAGAAAACTCCACTACAGGCTGAAGGTTTAAATGTAAACTTCAAGAAGGCGAAGAAACAATTCAATAACAAGAAGAAGAAAAATCATAAGGGAAGAGCAAAGTCTGGAGAATATGTAGAGAAAAGGAAGTGTTTTGGATGCCACCAGGCAGGCCACATCAAGAAAAATTGCCCTGATAAAACTAAGAAGCAGGAAGACAGTCAGAAGGTAGATGTTACCATTGCAACTGATGAGGGTTATGACAGTGCAGAGGTCCTAACAGTTACAAATTCAAGGCTTAATGATGAGTGGGTTTTGGATTCAGGATGCTCCTTTCACATGTGCTCAAATGAATCCATGTTCAGAGAGATAAAGAAGATAGATGGAGGATCTGTTCTTCTAGGAAATGATCAAATTTGCAGGGTTAAGGGTATTGGCTCAATCAAGCTCAGACTGCATGATGGAGCTGAAAAGAAACTCTCAAATGTAAGGTTTGTTCCTGATCTCAATAGGAATCTCATTTCTTTAGGCTCCTTGAATCTGTTGGGGTATGAGTTCAACACAAGAAATGGTTTCATTCTCATCAGCAAAGAGATTAAGGCGATGATGAAGGGGAAGAAATCAAATGGACTTTATATACTAATAGGAAATTCAGTAGCTGGTTCATCAAATGCAGTAATGAGCAACACTGATACAATCCTATGGCACAAAAGGTTGGGGCATATAGGTAAAAGGGGGCTCAGTGAACTCTTAAGGCAAAAGGCATTTGGAGATCAGAAGGTAACTAAGGTGGACTTATGTGAGCACTTTATTCTTGGAAAATCAAAGAAGAACCCTTTCAGTATGGGTAAGCACCACACTGAATCGCCCCTTGACTACATACACTCAGACATATGGGGACCATCAAGAACTGAAACCCTCAGTGGAGGTAAGTATTTCATAACCTTCATTGATGATTATAGCAGGAAGGTGTGGGTGTACATCTTAAAACATAAGAGTGAAGCTCTTGGAAAGTTTAAAGAATGGTACACTGAGCAAGGAAACAAGAAGGGCAGGTTTGTTAAAAATCTAAGAACTGATAATGGCTTAGAGTATGTCTCTGAGGATTTTCAGAACTTTTGCAAAGAGAAGGGGATTACCAGGCATAGGACTGTTCCTGCAAACCCTCAACAAAATGGTTTGGCAGAAAGAATGGACAGGACTATACTTGAAAAAGTCAGGTGTATGCTCACTGATGCAAGACTACCAAAAGTTTTCTGGGGTGAAGCTGTCTCAACTGCTTGTTACCTGATAAATAAATCACCATCTTCTGCTATTAATTTCAAAACACCAGATGAACTATGGCATGGAAGAGTATCAGATTATAAGAAGCTGAAGGTCTTTGGCTGCCTAGCATATGTACACATCATACAAGACAAGTTGGAGCCAAGGGCACTAAAGTGCATCTTCATTGGCTATCCAAAGGGTGTGAAGGGATATAAACTGTGGTGTTTAGAAACAGGTCACACAAAATGCATTATTAACAGGGATGTGACATTCAATGAGAAGATTATGGGGTATAATCAAACTGAAGACTCACTGAAGACAAAAGGGGATACAACTCATAGAGATACTCAAGTTGAGGTGGAGCCTCATTCACAAGGGCCTGTAACAGATCCTCCTCATGCCATTGAGGAGTTAGAAAACCTTCAAGAAGATCCTGGAAATGAAAATGAGTCCACAGAACACACTGACTCAAATTCTGATTCAAACTCAGGAGATGAGGTTCAAGAACTCAGGAATTATAGCTTGGCAAGAGATAGGCAAAGAAGAGCAATTCATCCTCCAGCAAGATTTGGACATGCTGACCTTGTGTCTTATGCTCTCTTTACAGCTGAAGAGGTGGAGTACAATGATCCACAATCCTATGAGGAAGCAATTTCCAGTACTGACAAGGAAAAGTTGATCCTAGCTATGACTGAGGAATTACAATCACTAGAGAAGAATAAAACCTGGACTCTAGTGAGAAGGCAAAATGATCAGAAGATTGTGAGTTGAAAGTGGATATTCAAAAGAAAGTCAGAAGTTGGACCAGATGGAAAGGAGAGGATCAGATATAAAGCAAGACTTGTGGCAAAGGGCTTCACTCAAAGGGAAGGGATAAATTTTAATGAAGTGTTTTCTCCAGTTGTAAAACACTGCTCAATAAGAATCCTACTTGCTAAAGTAAACCAGGAAGGTCTTGAGCTCCAACAACTTGATGTTAAAACAGCATTCTTACATGGTGAATTGGAGGAGACAATATACATGCAACAACCAAAGGGATTCATACTGCCAGAACATAAAGAAAAGGTATGCTTGTTGAAGAAATCACTGTATGGACTAAGACAAAGTCCTAGACAGTGGCATAAAAGATTTGACAGCTTTTTGATCTCTATTGGTTTCTCAAGATGCAAGTATGACAGCTGTGTTTATTTTGAGAAGCAAGGAAAGGAAGTGATAACATACTTACTGTTGTATGTTTATGATACGTTGATTGCCAATAAAAGCATTGGCAAGATTCAAAACTTAAAGGCCAAGTTGAGTTCTACTTTTTACATGAAGGATCTAGGAGTGGCAAAGAGAATTATGGGGATGGAGATTATCAGAGATAAGGAAAATGGCAGGCTATTGCTCACACAAAAGGAATACATTGAGAAGGTTCTCAAGAGGTTCAACATGCAATAGTCTAAACTTGTCACAACTCCACTTGGCCAACATTATAAGCTATCCTCTGAACAAAGTCCCAAAGACAGTGGTGAGAGAGAACTGATGAGTAAAATACCTTACTCAAATGCTGTTGGGAGTATAATGTATGCCATGGTTTGTTCAAGACCTGATCTTGCACATGCTGTCAGTCTAGCAAGCAGATTCATGTCTAATCCAGGAAGGCTACGTTGGGATGCTCTCAAGTGGATTCTAAGATACCTAAAAGGGACATGAAGTCTGGGACTTCTATTTGAAAGAACAGAGGGTAAACAACCACTTCAAGGGTATGTGGATGCTGATTTTGCAGGAAGCATTGACATAAGAAAATCACTCACTAGATATGTCTTCACCTTGTTTGGAACTACAATAAGTTGGAGGGATGTGCTCCAATCTGTGGTAGCTCTCTCTACAACAGAAGCTGAGTATATTGTCATGACAGAGGCAATCAATGAAGCAATGTGGCTTAAGGGAATGCTAAAGGAATTTGGAATCAAACAAAAGGAGGTTGCAGTGCAATGTGACAACCAAAGCACTATACACTTGGCTAAACATCAGGTTTTCCATGAGAGGTCTAAACACATTGATGTGAGATTACATTTTGTAAGAGATGTGGTTGACAAGAAGCTGGTCAAAGTGCAGAAAGTACACACAGATGACAATGCAGCTGACTTCCTAACAAAGGTGGTTCCAAGTTCAAAGTTTAATTACTGTCTTGATCTGATCAAGGTGCAATCATGGGATGTACCTTAATGACAGCTATGAAGAAGGATGATGCGGTGCTCTCACTTGGTTTGAGGTGGAGAATTGTTGGAAGTACAAAACAAGTGAGGTTGAATGATAAATAAAGCTCTGATACTATTTGAATGCCTAAATGATACTTTGTGATGTGAAAATTATCTCTTGAAATTGGTGATCTCAGAACTGGTCTTACCTACCCAAGAACCGGTCGTTTTAGCAAGAACCGGAGCCAAACAGAACAAAGCCGGTCCAACCGAACCGACAGTTATGAAACTTCAAGTCTGTTATGAACAGACTTTGGGCGAGACAGTTTTTTGAGGGAATTAAGCCAAATTGGCGAGCAGTTACAAAGCATCGACACTTGAGACCTATTAGGCATTGAGCGCAATCCAATAACCGTTCCAATTATATAGGACTCAGAGAGGATCGCGTTCAGTAGTGTGGTTAATTGAGAGTTCATCAGATTTCATCGCAAAATTATATTTTTCATTCGATTCTTCATGTATTTGTACCAATTCTTCCGATTGACTAGTGGAATAAGGGCGCCTCATCCGTGGATGTAGATCTTTACGATCGAACCACGTAAATCCTTGTGCAATTTTTTTCAGGTTGTGTTCTTCGAATTTGGTCCTTTAACTTTGCTATAGTGTTCTTGCTGAAGTTAACATCTGAATCTTGATCTAAGTCTTTACACTACACCCACAAACAGATTAGGCATTCTATCGTAAAATAGTTTGGAGTAACTTTATGACAAACTCTCTTGTGAATTTTGAATCTTGAGACGGATTTAGTTCCGTCTCACGACCCATTTCGTGGATTATCTCAAGTAAGTTTTTGTTAATTTTGTATTCTGACCATAAAAATTTGTAACGGATAGAAACGTGACGTACCATGACGTTCCATCTGAGCTTCTCGGGTTGCGTGTTGAGCGTCTCATCCCAAGCCTGACGGCGATTTCCTTAGCACCGAGCAAATCAAGCACCTCCACCTCCAACGACCAGAAACACCAACACCAATATTTGCCATACTTGTTCGGCTTCTCGGGGTGGTCCAGTGAGCAAACTTGTCATGTTTCTCCGCCATTCATCGTCACCTCAACCCTTGTCACTTTCTTTCCGCCCCCTATTTAATACGTACATACTTTCTATTAATGAATTGACGACATTATATTTTATAATAAAAAAGACAAAACTGCTTATCTACGTACGTACATATATCTATTTAAAGTTGGTATTGTAACATTCACATATAATTAAATACCTTAATTGTTCAATTGACTATATTTGAATGTGATGTTTAGCTATTAATCAATTATAAATTAACATTATACAATTTAAAATGATATTAATTTTTTAATAAAATAATTAATAGTATTATTAAAATAAATAAATATATATATAATACAATTAAATTGAATAATAAAACTAACTTAGGGGAAATGAGGG
The DNA here is from genome assembly GCA_026898435.1 of Prunella vulgaris. Classification (NCBI taxonomy): domain Eukaryota; kingdom Viridiplantae; phylum Streptophyta; class Magnoliopsida; order Lamiales; family Lamiaceae; genus Prunella; species Prunella vulgaris. The sequence continues at coordinate 829,145 of JAPKLY010000060.1, forward strand.
AAGCCGACATCTGAATTCACTATCAATTAAAATTTCAAGTCATTTCATATATGCCAAAAAAATTAAATGGGTGATAAAACCAAATGTTAAAAGGGGCAATATTATTAATTCATTATTTTCAAAAAAATATGGATAAATAAACCGTTTGGTCCCATGAGAATTTTTAATTAACAGATCTGATTACATGTTCTTTTTTTGTTCCTTTTTTAGCATATTTAGTCTCACTCGTTAAAAAAAGTGCACATATGATCCCATGATAATTTGTGTTAAACAGATTTGGTCCCACATTAAACTATTAATTTTAATGAAAAAAATCTTTTGGGACCATTCATGTTAAAAAAATGACCAAATTCATGAGCACAAATTCTCATGGGACAATTTGTACAATTTACCCAAAATTTATGTGTTTGTGGAAATGTTCTGAATCTATGCAAATACGATTACATTTTTAAATCTATTTATAAATGCTCCTAATTTTATTAGAGTAAATACTTTTCCCATTTAACTATAGTAATTTTCCAATTCCAGTAATTTGTTTAGAGTTGATTTTTTTTTTTTTTTTGGTCAATTGATCTAAAGACTATTAGCTAGCTAGGCTTTTTGTCAATTCCAGTAATAAATTTCGATTTCCAGATTCTCTTGCTAAAAGTTTTAATGGGAAATTAAAAGAAAAGTCATGTATAATAATGATAATTTAAAAAGATGAACTATTTGATATATGGATTTACTTTAACGTAAATAAAGTTTAAAAGAGTTGTAATATATGAAACGAGTAATATACAAAAGGTTCCAAGTTAATATGGTTTGAGAAGATGAATAATTTAATGTATCATTCGTTCATCCATGTATCAGAATGTGAATACGACAACGAAGAGCAGTGAGATATAATTTTTTTGAAGATATAGGACATATATTTTTAATACTTTTAATATTGTTATTATTATTTTTAAAATAGGACTCGTATTACTATTCGTTGACTTATTATGAATCTAATCATTTCAACCATTAATTTATTATACTGATCAAATAATCGTGTGGGATAATTCACTTGGCATAGCTTTACATAGAAAGTTCATTTTGCTAATGAGCTCTCTGGGTGAATACGAAAATAATTAAAAAAAATTAAATAAGTTAATACAAAGCTCTTATTAGAACCGCTATCAGAAAATATTTAAAATAATAATAATAATACATTTGAGAGCGGTTTTTGAACCGCACTCCAAAGTGTAAACTTGATTTCTAAAATATCCGTTTAGAACGGGTCTTGAAGAGCGGTTTACAACCGCATTCCAATAAAAATATGGATATACCCATGTATATAGAATACTAGCGTATAACCCGCGTAACACGCGGGATTACCTTTTTAGATAATTATATTTCAAATTCATATAAAAATGATTTTTTAATGTATTAAATTTCAATATATAGTTTACATATAGTTTCAGTAAGTGTAGTAATTTTTGTAATGTCGTTATATTTAATATGAAAAAGTTTGTCTTATTGTAATCATAAAATCTTTATTAAAACTATAATTATGGAATAATATTGTAACGTGAAATAAAATTGTTTCAATCAAATTTGCATAGTGTAATTATTAATTAACACTCAAATTGTAGTTTAATAACCCAAATAAATGACTATATATAACAAATTATAAGTTTCTAAATACTTCTTTGTAAAAAATTTGAAAGGGTATATATTTTATTTCTTATTTTTTCAATTTTTTTTACTAATTCGAATTTTTTATTTTATTTTTACTTTTTGAAAATTCAGAAAAAATGTACTTTTTAAAATCTAAACATCAGAAAGTTTCACGACTAATCAAATACGGTTAGCACATAACTTCCATGTTCAATTCATTATTCATTTTAAAATGAATATTTATTATTTTTTTAAAAATTTTAAAGGGTATATATTTCTTTCTTATTTGTTCAAAAATAATTTACTTATTCAAAATTTAAAATTTATTTTTACTTTTTGAAAATTTAGAAAAATTGTACTTTTTATAATTCAAACATAAAAAAGTTTCAAAATTTTTATAATTTCTGAAAATAAAAAAATTAAAAAAAGAAAAGAAAAGGTTAGTTGCGAAAAAAATAAAAAAATAACCTAGTCTAAACAATATATAACGAAAAATGTGGTATTTGAGATATATACGTGTTGTATCATGACTCATCAAATATGATTAGCACATAACTCCCATGATCAATTCATTTTACATTTTAAAATGAATATTTATTATTTTTAAAATTTTTGAAAGGGTATATATTTTCTTTCTTATTTTTTCAAAAATAATTTACTTATTCAATTTTTTAAATTTATTTTTACTTTCTGAAAAATTAGAAAAAATGTACTTCTAATTTCTGAAAATAAAAAGAATTAAGAATATTTATTATTTTTAAAATTTTTGAAAGGGTATATATTTTATTTCTTATTTTTTTTAAAAAAAATTTACTAATTCGAATTTTTCATCAAATATGGTTAGCACATAACTCCCATTTCAATTCATTTAACATTTTGAGGTCATTAATTTAATAAAATTTTGAATAAGTTAAACTTAACAAAAATTAAAAACTACTTAGTGCATTAAAAATTGTTGTTTACCTTCAAAGTAGCATTCCTGAAAAAATATAACGTAACAGTGTGTTATGTCAATCAATTACTTTATTTGTAAAAATATAATAACTCTATAACTTTATTAAATTAGTTTACCTCTACAATATCATCAATGATGTATATGGGCATAACCTCCATTTCCTCAGTGAATTCATCGTTAGAAGATGAACACATGTATTATGTAAAATAAAGAAATTAAAAAAGAAAAGAAAAGATAATTACGAAAAAATAAAAAAGACCAAATCTAAACAATATATATAATGAAAACTGTCATATTTAAGATATATGAGTGGTGTATTATGACTCATCAAATATGGTTAGCACATAACTTTCATATTCAATTCATTTAATATTTAAAAATGAGTATTTATTATTTTTTAAAAATTTGAAAGCGTATATATTTTCTTTCTTATTTTTTCAAAAAGAGTATATATACTCTACAATTTTATTTTTTTTCAAAAGAGTATATATACTAAAGATGTTAATCCGGGTTGGGCTAATAGGGCCGGCCCGTTTAACCCTGAAAAATGCAGGGTTAGGGCCATGCTTTGGTAGGCCCGTTTAAATCCTTTTGGCCCGGCCCTATTAGCCCGCGGGCTAAACGGGCTAGCCCGCCGGTTAACCGAGCCCGCCCGCTAGCCCGCATAATTTTTTTTATATTTTATATATACATATTAAATATATAATATACTTACTAGTTATTATTATTATTAATTGAAATTATCCCCAATTTCTATTTAGGTGTTATATATATTAATTTTAAGTATTTATATTTGAACTTTTAAATACCAATATTTTGAACTTTTAAGTATTTAAGTGTTGTCGTTTGATCTTTTGTAATTATGTTAAACTATTTTTATTAATTTTAATGAAATTATGGACAATGTTTAGGTTCTAGTTTAAATATTAATATTTTATGACCATTATTTTAGATTATGTGTTAAAATTTAGATTTTTTCTATTTTTTGTGACATAGCCCGTTTATGACCCGTTTAGCCCGAGGACCGCTAGGGTTAGGGTTAGGTCTCCAATATTAGAGGACCGTTAAGAATGAACCGGATAAGGCCCTAACCCGTTTAACCCGAAGCCCGTTAGGGCTGGCCCTATAGGGTTAGGGCTAGCCCGTTTAACATCTCTAATATATACCCTTTCAAAAGAGTATATTATTTTCTTTCTTAAAAATATTTTTTTTTACGAAAAAATTTGAAAGAGTATATATACCCTGTCAAATTTTTAAAAAAATAATAAATATTCATTTTAAAATGAATAATGAATTGAACATGGAAGATATGTGCTAATCATATTTGATGAGTCATGATACACCACGTATATATCTCAAATATCACAGTTTTCATTATATATTGTTTAGACTAGGTCATTTTTTTATTTTTTTCCTAACTAATTTTTTCTTTTCTTTTTTTAATTTTTTATTTTCAGAAATTATAAAAATTTTGAAACTTTTTTATGTTTGAATTATAAAAAATAAAAATTTTCTAAATTTTCTGAAAGTAAAAATAAATTTTAAATTTTGAATAAGTAATTTTTTTTTTTGAAAAAGTAAGAAAGAAAATATATACTCTTTCAAATTTTTAAAAAATAATAAATATTCATTTTAAAATGTTAAATGAATTGAACATAGAAGTTATGTGCTAAACATATTTGATGAGTCATGATACACCATGCATATATCTTAAAAATGACAGTTTTCATTATATACATTGTGTAGATTAGGCCTTTTTTAATTTTTCGTAATTATCTTTTCTTTTTTTCTTTTTTTATTTTACATAATACATGTGTTCATCTTCTAACGATGAATTCACTGAGGAAATGGAGGTTATGCCCATATCCAACATTGATGATATTGTAGAGGCAAACTAATTTAATAAAATTATAGAGTTATTATAATTCTACAAATAAAGTAATTGATTGACATAGCACACTGTTACGTTATTTTTTCAGGAATGTTACTTTGAAGGTAAACAATAATTTTTAATGCACGAAGTAGTATTTAATTTTTGTTAAGTTTAACATATTCAAAATTTTATTAAATTAATATCCTCAAAATGTTAAATGAATTGAAATGGGAGTATGTGCTAACCATATTAGATGAAAAATTCGATTTAGTAAAAAAGTTAAAAAATAAGAAATAAAATATATACCCTTTCAAAAATTTTAAAAATAATAAATTTTCTTAATTTTTTTAATTTTCAGAAATTAGAAGTACATTTTTTCTAAATTTTAAGAAAGTAAAAATAAATTTAAAAAATTGAATAAGTAAATTTTTTTTTAAAAATAAGAAAGAAAATATATACCCTTTCAAAATTTTTAAAAATAATAAATACTCATTTTAAATTGTTAAATGAATTGATCATGGGAGTTATGTGCTAATCATATTTGATGAGTCATGATACACCACGTATATATCTCAAATATCACAGTTTTCATTATATATTGTTTAGACTATGTCCTTTTTTTTCTTTTTTTAATTTTTTATTTCAGAAATTATAAAAAATTTGAAACTTTTTTATGTTTGAATTATAAAAAGTACAATTTTTCTAAATTTTCTGAAAGTTAAAATAAATTTTAAATTTTGAATAAGTGAATTTTTTTTTTTGAAAAAATAAGAAAGAAAATATATACCCTTTCAAATTTTTAAAAAATAATAAATACTCATTTTAAAATATTAAATGAATTGAATATGTAAGTTATGTGCTAACCATATTTGATGAGTCATAATACACCACGCATATATCTTAAATATGACAGTTTTCATTATATATATTGTTTAGATTTGGTCTTTTTTATTTTTTCGTAATTATCTTTTCTTTTCTTTTATAATTTCTTTATTTTACATAATACATGTGTTTATCTTCTAACGATGAATTCAATGAGGAAATTGAGGTTATGCCCATATCCAGCATTGATGATATTGTAGAGGTAAACTAATTTAATAAAGTTATAGAGTTATTATATTTCTACAAATAAAGTAATTGATTGACATAACACACTGTTACGTTATTTTTTTTTTCAGGAATGCTACTTTGAAGGTAAACAACAATTTTTAATGCACTAATTAGTATTTAATTTTTTATAAGTTTAACTTATTCAAAATTTTATTAAATTAATGACCTCAAAATGTTAAATGAATTGAAATGGGAGTTATGTGCTAACCATATTTGATGAAAAATTCAAATTAGTAAAAAAAAATTTAAAAAATAAGAAATAAAATATATACCCTTTCAAAAAATTTAAAAATAATAAATATTCATTTTAAAATGTAAAATGAATTGATCATGGGAGGTATGTGCTAATGATATTTGATGAGTCATGATACAATACGTATATATCTCAAATACCACAGTTTTCGTTATATATTGTTTAGACTAGGTTCTTTTTTTATTTTTTTCATAACTAACCTTTTCTTTTCTTTTTTTAATTTTTTATTTTCAGAAAATACATAAAATTTTGAAACTTTTTTATGTTTGAATTATAAAAAGTACAATTTTTCTAAATTTTCAAAAAGTAAAAATAAATTTTAAATTTTGAATAAGTAAATTATTTTTGAACAAATAAGAAAGAAAATATATACCCTTTCAAATTTTTAAAAAAATAATAAATATTCATTTTAAAATGAAGAATGAATTGAACATGGAAGTTATGTGCTAACCGTATTTGATGAGTGTGAAACTTTTTGATGTTTAGATTTTAAAAAGTACAATTTTTCTGAATTTTCAAAAAGTAAAAATAAAATTAAAAATTCGTATTAGTAAAAAAAAATTGAAAAAATAAGAAATAAAATATATACCCTTTCAAATTTTTTTACAAAGAAGTATTTAGAAACTTATAATTTGTTATATATAGTCATTTATTTGGGTTATTAAACTACAATTTGAGTGTTAATTAATAATTACACTATGCAAATTTGGTTGAAACAATTTTATTTCACGTTACAATGTTATTCCATAATTATAGTTTTAATAAAGATTTTATGATTACAATAAGACAAACTTTTTCATATTAAATATAACGACATTACAAAAATTACTACACTTACTGAAACTATATGTAAACTATATATTGAAATTTAATACATTAAAAAATCATTTTTACATGAATTTGAAATATAATTATCTATAAAGGTAATCCCGCGTGTTTCGCGGGTTATACACTAGTATATTTTTTTTCTTAACAGTGTGCTATGTCAATCAATTATTTTATTTGTAGAAATATAATAACTCTATAATTTTATTAATTTTGTTTACCTCTACAATATCATCAATACTGGATATGGGCATAACCTCCATTTCCTCCCTGAATTAATCGTTAGAAGATGAACACATGTTTTTTAAATAAATATTATCTGTTGATTCACAAAATTTAAATTAATATTGCACTTAATTACTTACTTGTTGATCAATGAGTATGAGTTCGAAGAAATACTTTTTTTCCGGATCATCTTTCGAGAGCACTGTCCAGCAGCGCAAAACTTTGACGGTAATTCTCCATGTTTCTTTATCAGAGTAATTAAATCCAAAAAAGAGAATTGGGAAGCCATAATCAAATCAATGTATGATGAATGAATCAGAATTGTGGAACCGTAAATAACTAATGAGTATACGAGACTAATATAATCTAAAAAAAAAACTATCAATAACTGATGTTTTAATTAAAAAAATTGTTAAAAGAAATTGAGAAATAGTGGGAGACGGAGAAATTGTGAATGGAGAAAATATATGAAGACACGTAGGATTATAAGTTTGGTAATTAGTAGTAAGGGTGGATGTATATCTTAAAGGACCCTTGACCTAGCCTTTTTGTTTGTTTCTCTCTCGCCCAAATGAATTAGTGCATTTTCTCTCTCTTCTCTCTTCCAATCGCCCATCTCATCACCATCATCCAAGAAATCACCTTGTTAACTGAACGGCGGTGAAGGAGTGATGTGATCGGCGGCGAAAAAAATTGGAGGGTGAACGGCGGCGGATCTCGATAACGCCGTGCTTGTTGACGTCCAGCGCCGCGAAAACCTCATCCACGCTTTTCTGGAACGACACCTCGTCGTTGATGAACGAATGGACCGTTGACCCGTCGTTTAACAACACTCTCATCTTTGATTACGCGTCTCTGTCTCTGATTTTTGTTATATATATTGGGGATTTACGAGGAAATTTACAAAATTTAATCCCATGAAATTTTTTTAATTGCACAATAAGTCCTATAGAATATAAGTATTTAATTTTTCCTCCCACAGGATATAAATATTGAATAAAATCTAAAAAATATTAAAATAAATCAAATAAATTTTCAAATAATAAAATTAAATCTTTAATAAATAGGTAAAAATATTCAATTATATCTTAATAAATAGTTGAAACAAAGAAATTAATTTTAAAAAATTTCAATTTAATTCAAGATAAATAATAATTAAAATATATATTTTTTAATTTAATTATTTATGAAGTCTATTTTTAAAAAATCTGATTTTATTAAACTTTAGCCTATTTTTAATTTTTTTTAAAAATTTAATAATTATTTTTAAACTTTAAATATCATAAAAAACACAAATCTAAATATAATCATAATAAATAATTAAAAAATAAAATGAATCTTCAAAATATTTAAATTTAGTAGTATTTAAATAAAATCATTTAAACCTAACAAAAATCTGAAAAGATTAAATAAATCAAGTAAAATAAAAATGAAGTTTAAAACGAACTTACCTGTATCATGTTGGGGGCATGCAATCTTACATGCATCATCACTAATCAAATTCCGACCAACTGCATATCATGAATATTCCCCTATTCAACTCGTGCGTGGAAATGAACCTAACATTTCCCATCTGCGTACATTCGATTGTGCAGTGTATGTTCCAATACCACCACCTAAGCGAACAGCTATGGGCCCACAAAGGAAACTCGGTATTTACATCGGTTTTGTATCTCCCACAATACTTAAATACCTCGAGCCTTTAACTGGGGATCAGTTTACAGCCCGTTTCACTGACTGCACATTCGACGAAGATCTATTTCCGGCCTTAGGGGGAGAGAAAAAAACCACAATTAATAAATGCCATGAAATTACGTGGAACACAAAAGATCTTCAATTCTTAGACCCACGCACAAATCAAACTTGAACCAGAAGTTCAAAAGAAAATAAACTTGCAATAATCAGCAAGTAATCTGCCAGATGCATTATCAAATGCATTACTGATTATAAATGAAGTGACTGTGAATAGTTAAGGATGCCCCTATACGCCAGAAGCGTAATGAACCTCCTTACACAAAACCATGGTATATTAATGCTAATAATATATTCAGTCACTCATGAAATCTCCTGAAGAGATTCGTCCTAAAGACGAGAAATCCTACTAAAAAGCACGTGCACATAGCAATCAAAATACTAGGATTGCGGAACACCCAAATCAATGGGAAATGATCAAGATCTGGTTTACATGAATCTTAAATAAACACAGGAGACAAACATATCACTGTTGTCGACAACATATTTGTACCCATAGTTGCTCTTTCTAAAATCTGGTACCAGTGTCTAAATTCAATGCTCGAAGCATTTTGATTAGATACAATAGAAAGAAGCAAATATGGAAGAGCTAGACTCGCAAAATAAATTGTTTTGTTCTATCGTACATACCCCCTAATATTTTATCCATGAAGAATATAAATGGGTATTAATACGAAACAAAATGAAGTTGAGAGATACAAAACGAGATTAACAGCTTAAGGGTTTTTCGCAGTGACCCATTATTGAGTTTGATGTGATCAAACAAATTCTCCTGTTGTTAATATTATAAAGTTCCGCCATATATCCCTGGCAGTTAATGGACATAGTTACCGCATACTTATACGGATCATTAGATTCTGACATCTATATAAAAATCCCTGATGGATTAATTATTCCCCAAATGAGGAATAACGAACATCGTAGTATGTTCAGCATTAAGTTGCAACACTCGTTATATGGCTTAAAACAGTCAGGTCGTATGTGGTATAATCGACTAAGCGAATTCCTCCTGAAGAAGAAATACGTAAATAACGAGGCTTTTCCTTGTGTCTTTACTAAGAAATCCCTTAATGGTTTTTGCATCATCTCGGTGTATATGGATGATCTAAACATTATCGGAATAAGGAAAGAGATTGAAGAAGCAAGTTCAATCTTAAAAACTGAATTTGAAATGAAAACTTTGGGTAAAACCAAGTTCTGTCTTGGTCTGCAGATCGAGCATTTTCCTGAAGGAATACTGATACACCAATCAGCTTACCTAAAGAAAGTGTTGGAGAGATTCCACATGGATAAATCTCATCCTGTAAGCACTCCAATGGCTGTCCGTTCCCTCTATTTGGAAAAGGACCTATTTAGACCTAAAGAAGATACCGAAGAGCTATTGGGACCTGAAGTTCCATATCTAAGTGCAATTGGTGCACTGCTCTATCTTGCAAACTGCACTAGGCCCGATATTGCCTTTGCAGTCAATCTACTTGCAAGGTTCAGTGCCTCCCCTACGAGGAGACATTGGAATGGTGTGAAACATATTTTACGATATCTTCAAGGTTTACAAGATCTTGGTCTTTTCTATCAAAGAAACCAAGACAAAACACTTATAGGTTATGCTGATGCTGGTTGTCTATCTGATCCCCATAATGCGAAATCGCAAACGGGTTTATGTTTTCCTCTGTGGTGGCACAGCCATTTCATGGAGATCTGTCAAACAAACTTTGGTAACCACTTCGTCAAACCACTCAGAGATCGTAGCTCTATACGAAACTGCACGAGATTCACGATTCATGTGGTATCCCTTCTGTTGACTTAAGCCCCTCAATTATCTATGAAGATAATGCTGCATGTATTGCACAACTAAGCAACGGCTATGTCAAAGGGAACTTGACGAAACATATATCCCCAAAATTCTTTTATCCTCACGAACTCCAGAAGAGTGGTGAGATCACGATAAAATAAGTACGCTCAAGTGACAATCTAGCTGATTTGTTCACTAAATCCCTTCCCACATCGATTTTCGAAAAGTACGTACATGGGATCAGGATGCGTCGACTTGGAAGGTTGTTATCTTCAGGGGGAGTATCAAATACTAAACAATCATAATAATGGATCCTTAAGATTGTTTATAATACTCCACTGGATGACTCATATTATGTCCAAGGGGGAGTGTTATAATATATTGGAAATATATAATATATTATATAGTATATGGACATAATATTTATATTATAGTCCAGTGGGCTTTAGGCCCACAAGACTCAGATACTAGGGTTAGGTATTCTTATATATTGTATCTTCTCTGTATCATTCTATACACTTCCATATTGTAAACGACGGTTCATATTAGTATACTCTCCTGGCTTGGTCGCCCCCAAACGTAGTCACTCCGTGACGAACTGGGTCATCAAACTCCGTGTTATTTACTTTTATGCTTGTGCTTTTCTCGAGATTACAACAGCTACAGATTCTTTTTGGTAACCCTTTACCTGGTACAAAAGTTTTGCAATTTTCGATTTGCAAATTAATAAATTAATTAGACATATTCAAATTTCTATTTTTAATACTTTTAATATTGTTATTATTATTTTTAAAATAGGACTCGTATTACTATTCATTGACTTATTATGAATATAATCATTTCAACCATTAATTTATTTATTATCCTGATCAAATAATCGGGTAGGGTAACTCACCTGGCTACTGGACTCCTCATTTTAATGTGTGGCCCAGTTTCAATTCCATTTGAAAACAAATTAATGGAAATACAAGATATTGACATTTATGTCGATGGAGTTTAAAAGTAGAGTTTGGAGTTGGCTTCGAGTTAGTAGTCTAAATTTGAGCAACGTGAGTTTTAGTGATTGGTCTAGGTGTGCTAGGTGCATTGGTTGAGTGAGTAGTATTTTGAATTTGAGATTGTTGTTGATTATGTTTGCTGTGAACTTGTTGTAAACAAATTAAAATTGCTCCAATTAAACGGCGACACGTGTATAAATAATTAAATATCAAATAAATTTTGCTATTTTAATTTTGAGAATTTAATTAAATTAATTCTCCAATTAAATAGTTAAAATTGGTATTTAATACACACGGTATAAGCTCGTCAAATTACACGAGTTTCCTGGTACTCGTACATACTGACAAATACAGTCGAAAATTTCCTAATTCATCGAGATCATATAATATCTCGTTGATAAAGGAAAAAATCAAATCAAATCAGGACGAATCTAGACAAATCCGGATAATTGGTTGAATATGCAAGGAAAATTAGCATCAGCCAATTAAAGTCCGCCACATGTCAAGATAATGGAGGATAACCTTCATTCTCTCACCCTATAAATAGGGGCCTTCATTAGCTCATTCCATACATGGAGACACATCCAAAAAACACATTGAAGAGCGATTCAAAGGCATTCAAGGCACGAGCAAGCTTGGAGCTAAGACGAATCCAAAATCTCGACAATCGTTCTTGAAAATTCGAAGATTTGAAGATTCGAAGGTTTGAAGATACGAAGATTCGAAGATTTGAAGATTTGAAGATTCAAAGATCCGAAGATTTGAAGACTTGAAGACTTGAAGATTCGAAGATGTGAAAATTCGAAGACTTGAAGATCCAAAGTTCTTGAAGATTCGAAGATTTGAAGATGTGAAGATTCAAAGGCCATCTCCAAAGCCGTTCTTCGCCATCTTCAACGGTTCTTCACCAAATTCATCAACAAATACACTCTGATTAGAGATCAAGGTCCATGACCCTTCCAATCCGGTGTTCAAACCCAAATCAACCTTGAAATTTTGAAGATAGTTCTTTGCCAAAATCTTCAAAGACGTTCTTCACCAATATCTTCCAAAGACCTCATTCGATCCGGATCAAGACAACTCGTCCTTGGATCAAACGTTTTGAAGTAAAAAATCAAAGTCAACAAACATGAGGAGAATCAGAGGATCATAGTTAGAGAGAAGGAACCCCTTAAATCCAAGAGAAATTAATATTATAAATCATTTTCGTGTTTTTCACGAAATTTATTGTTACACTTGTAATATAGGATATTCCTTATTCCCTCATTTCTCACTATTTAATATAATTCCTCTTTTCCTATAATTTTTTTTTTTTGACATTTATGTGACATTTTCAGCAGCGTACGTACAAAAATATGTCAAACTGCAATTTTTAAGAAATTGTGCATTAAATTGAAAGTAAGAAAAGAATATCTTATAAATGATTAAAATCCTTTATTATTTTTTCCCAATTAAACCTAAATAAATTAAGTTGTTTATGTAATGCATATATATGGTTGAAAATAGATTTTTACAGAACTTTTGTTTTTGGAGAAACAAGTTGAGCCCATGGGGAGAGGAGAATGGATCCTCTACTGGCAATAAAACCATTAAATTGTGTTGGGGAATAAAATGCTGACGTATTATTAATATATATATTTTTTTCTTTAAGTTTTGACCAAGTCATAATTTTTTTACCTACCGTAATAATAAACTAAAAAGGAGGAATAGTTAACCATACGTCAGCGTTTTATTCCCCAGCACCATTTGCTGATTTTATTGCCCAGCAAAGGATCGTATGGGAGGTGTAAGTGAAGCTGTGTCTCGACGAATGGAACAACTGTTAGCCGTGGTTTTTGGCAATAGCAAATTTTTTTTAAAAAAAAAAAACCAACTTGGACCAACTTAATTCAACTGGAAATGCCTTAATTGAAAGGTCAAAATGTTAAAATGTCAATATGATTAGTTTATTCATTTTATCATATTATCAATATTCTATTTAAAATAGTTCTAAAAGTGTCGTAAAAATTGATTCAAATGGTTATCCAGACGTTAGATCACTAAAAAAAAAAAGTTTTATAAAAAATTAAAAGTGTCTTGAAATTTTTTTCAATATGGCAAGAAATTTTTAACAATAAATTTCGTAATGGATTATTTACAACTTATCTACAGTTTTTTTAGTTATATGTTATGCACATTTTCATTTCTTAACCTATTAATATTTTGGCTCGGCCTAATAATAATTTGTCAAGAAAATGAAATCAATAGTAATTAATTATTTATAAAATAATTTTGTACGTAAGTTATAAGCGATCTCCCACAATGTAATTGAAGTTTGTAGAATATATTAAAAAAAATTCTAAAATTATTTATTTTCTTGAAGTGGATGAGTATTATGATTTTATCCTAGTAGATGATGTTAGGCGTTTTTTTATGGGCTTCGGTGGTGGTCATGAATCTAAGATATTTCCTCACTTTAATCATCTTAGGCAGTTATTTAGATGATAAATTGAGTGTTGCATGTTCATCCTAATTGATGGTTGGAATCACTTATATAATATTTTGATAACAATCTCTGATTATTTTTGTATGACCATAGCTAATGAACTATTGTGGACATAATGAAATGATGAGATACTTCTTGCTTTAATCGGCTCACGTAAGTGTTGTATCAAGATGGTGCTAGGAGTCATATAAGTAGTCTAGAGGATAATTTTTATTGTTTTTTTTAGTATACACACGAAATTAATAAAATATTGTGACGTCGTGATATAATTTTCCTCTCATTTTAATAAACTCAAATAATGTGTTGTGTCTTTACTCTTATCCACGATTTTAAGTTTTGTTCCATCTTAATGGGACTAAGAGCAAGCTACCAAAGTAGTCAAGAGGACAAAAAAAAAATTTACTTTTAAAATTAGTGGTAGGAGCCGCTTAATGATGAGGTTTCCCTTCACTTTAATCAACTCAAACAGTTATTTAAACTTGTATTTATTTTAGCGCATAAAGGTATGTTATGTATATAAGACACTATCCACTGTTTACTTTACTTATTATTTCTTTTTGAGTTACATGTCCAACTCATGTTAAATCCTGACTATTTTCTATATTTAGTGCTTGTTTTAGAACTCTTAAATCAACTTCCAAAACTGCTTTTTTTAAAGCTCTCTCACAACTTTTGAAAAAAACTATTGCAAAAGTAATTTTATAGAGTTTCAAAACAGACCCTTGGTCCCACTAGATTAGATAGAGTATTTTTATCCCATATCTGTTAAATACAAAATTACTCATTTATCCTTTAAAATTACACCCACAATTTTCCGTCCATAAATTTGGGACAAAAACTTATATAAAAATTTCTAACGTAGTAATTACTAAAAATAACTTAAAATAAAAAGAGAACTCACAGCAGTGGCAATCAATATACACGCCCCCGCCAATTGCATGTTAATTCCTCCCCCAACATCCCTTATCCCCCCAACGCCCCAGCAAGTCAGCAACACACAGGCCCATTGTATGTAGGCCCAAATAATAATTTTAATTTATTATATTTTTTAATTATTATAAGTTTAAAAATAAATAAATAATATTATATAATTAATTTAAAATCTTGCTCTTAATTTATGTTAGTATAGTAACACATATTTACTCATATAGTAGCATAAATTTGTCCATATAGTAACACAAATTGGAGAGCAAATATATGTTACTCTTAGAGCAAATGTGTGTTACTATCTTATAAAATGTTGTTATTTTACATATATTCATTTATTTTTATAGAATAAATAATTTTTCACATAATGCAAGAGCAAAATGTGTGCTACTCTAAGAATAAATATTGATTATTCACAAATATTTATTTATTTTTATAGAAATAATTATTTTTTTATATAATAACATATGTATTACATGAAACAATATACCTAAATTTTAAGGGATGATGAATAAATTAAGAAACACATATTTATTATCATAAAAATATATTTTGTTCATATAGTAACACACATTTGCCCATGTAGTAACACAAATTATGAGACAAATGTGTGTTACTATTAGAGCAAATATGTGTTACTATTTTATAAAATATTGTTATTTTACATATATTTATTTATTTTTATAGAAATAATTATATTTTTTTATATAATAACATATTTATTACATGAAACAATATACCTAGATTTAAAGGGATGACGAATAAATTAAGAAGCACATATTTATTCTTATAAAAATATATTTTGCCTATATAATAATACACATTTGCCCATATAGTAACATAAATATAGAGATAAATGTGTGTTACTATTAGAGCAAATGTGTGTTACTATCTTATAAAATGTTGTTATTGTACACATATTCATTTGTTTTTATAGAATAAATAATTTTTCAAATAATGCAAGAGCAAAATGTGTGTTACTATAAAAATTTTTTTTTTTACTATTTACAAATATTTATTTATTTTTAAAGAAGTAATTATTTTTTTCATATAATAACATATGTATTACATGAAACAATATACCTATATTTAAATGGATGATGAATAAATTAAAAAACACATTTATTCTAATAAAAAAATATTTTGTCCTTATAGTAACACACATTTGTCTATATGATAACATAAATTGAGAGACAAATATATGTTACTATACGAGTAAATGTGTGTTATTGTAAAATTAAATGTGTATTATTATATGTATAAATATTTATTTTTAATATAATATTAAATGTATATATTAATCTACATAATAATTAAAAAAGAAAAAAATAAAATAAACTTAAAAAAAATATTATTTGCAGGATATTAAAATGAGTGAATGAAATTGAGAGGGGTGACGGTTGGGGTGAGATTGGGGTTCGGGTGCGGGATGGGTAACATGTTTATTGGGGAGGGGAGGGGTGGGGTGGGGGAAGGGAATTAACATGTAATAGAACATCGCGTGAGTTTGGGGAGAGGGGGAGTGAGAGTGGGTATCCATCCTTTTTTTTTTTATATTTAGTAATACGGTAGAAATTTCTATTCAAGTGTTCCTCTAAATTTGGTTGCACATTTTCGGTTAATTTAAAAAAAAAAAATTCAAGACAAATTCATAAGTTTTTGGTGATCGAGGATATATGATAAGAATGATTGCTTCAGTATTTGATTGTTAATTTGATTGTTAGATTCGGTTAATTTGATTGTTAGATTCAATTTAAAAAAATTACCATTTTTAGCAAAGTTCCTACTTATTCTCCTCAACCTGAATCGCACCCTGCGTTTAGTTTCTATTGTTTTCTTCTTCCAAAAGAGTAACATGGATTTCTGAAAATATGTTTTCCCCAATGCAAGAATTAACAAAAGGTCATAAGAAAATTTCCTCTGTGATTTCTGTCATAAGTTGATTCACAAAAAAATTCAGATTCTCTACTTCAAATTTAGTATAAGTGTAGTTTATTGTATTTCATAGCGTGAGTGAGAAATGAAACTGGATAGAAAATCTCTTTATTTTGGTATCACAAATGAAGTTTGTTGTTCCTTTAAAAAAAAAAAATGAAGTTCTGTGGTTCAATCTAGAAGGAAATAAAGGATAAATATTATTGAACAAAAGATGTTTGAGAAAATGCCTAAATGAAAAGTTAATTGCTTCGGATGAGAATTTTCTTACTTTCTTTGACAGGTAAACGAGAATTGGGACATTATTTATTAATGTTTAAAGTTTTGCCTAATATATATTCTATGAGGGTGGAGATCTTGTGTTAGTACCTTGGTTTAGATTTTGATGTGTGCAAAACAATGTGTTTATTAATTGAATTAATATAACACTTGTATCAAGGAAATTGGTGTTTGAAACATATAGTTGTAAGTGAAGTCTACATCTGTATATTTGATCACTATACAGTCAACACATGACCCTACAGCTGTAAGGTTTCTCTACAACCGATTTTTCTTTTTGACAGGACTCTACAGCTGCAAGATTGAAGTCCACGGCTGCAAAGAACCGTTTGAAAATATTGTACAAATCAGAAACTAATTAAAGAATTGAAGACCCTTAAGGACTATTAGTGTACCTCTCAAGCACTCACTAAACTGTACTTAAGTGGAGGTTATTTCTTTATTCTGGTGGATAATGAAGATTAGTTACAAGGAAGGCCAGAATTCTGAAGAAAAGAACATAGTACAATCAGTACTATCCTGTGTGAAGGATGAGGACCACTTCACACATGCCAATAGAGAGAGAGGAGCCTTATCTGAATTTCAAATTTGAAATTCCCAACGGATAAGACACTCCATTCAATCTATAAATAAAAGAAGTCCTCAGAGGAAGCAACAACAACCATGAACTTACAAGCATTCAACCAAAGCAAGTCTACAGCCAGCATATTCTGTTTTTATTCTTTGTGATTCATAAGATAGTTGGTTAGGATTTTCTTAGAAAGAATCACACCTTTTGTTGTTGTTCCCTCACCTGATTTTATTTCTACTTAGTGTAGATATCTCTTTGTGAGGTTTGCAAAACTCTTTGTGAGTTGATATTCTGAGTGAATAGGGTAGTTTATCTCTTTTTAGAATAGGAATCTGAGTGAACCTAGTTCTAAGGGGGAACTACTTGTATTGATCTTTGTGATCATTTCTTAGTGAATTTGGCACCTGAGTGGTGTAACAGTGGATGTAGGTTGTCTTTTTTATAGACACTGAACCACTATAAATTTGGTCTATT
The DNA here is from genome assembly GCA_026898435.1 of Prunella vulgaris. Taxonomy (NCBI): domain Eukaryota; kingdom Viridiplantae; phylum Streptophyta; class Magnoliopsida; order Lamiales; family Lamiaceae; genus Prunella; species Prunella vulgaris. Next base: position 847,240 of record JAPKLY010000060.1, read on the forward strand.
TACCTTCTGCTCTTTATATTCTTGCTCCTGCATATTTATTTATCTTGTTACATTCATCATTGTTTTGAAATTCTAAGTGCATAAAACCCTTGTGATTTTCACAGAAACTGACTCTACAGCTATAAACTTTCATAAGTCACTCAACTGTTAAGTCTAGTTTATATTGTTTTTCATTAACACTCACTTTATCCGCTGCACATTAGAGTATTCTCAATACAATTTTAATTGTGAGAACTCCTATGATACTTTTGTCTACAAGTGCTTATTTATTTTGCAAAGTTTTGAACTCTGCAGCTGCAGACTTGCTAGTCTACAGCTGTAACCTTTGTGGTCCTGTTTTAAAAACTCTTGTAGACTTGTTCTTTTAAACCTAAAAAAGGTTACTGTAAGGTTCTAGAATCCATCCTTTTTGAAAAAGTTTGAAAATCTATTTTTGGACTCAAGGTCTATTCAACCCCCCTCTAGACCTTGACTACTTTAAGGGACCAACAAGTGGTATCAGAGCAGTTGGCTTGCCACTGCTTTGATCAGTACCTAGCTAGATCCTCTTAGTTTTTGAAAAACACACCCGCACACTTGCATGGCTCCCAAGATGGTGATATCCAAGATTCCAATGTTCTCTGCTGAGGACTATGATGAATGGAAAATTAGAATGCAAGCACATTTATCTGCAATCAATGATGAGATGTGGTCTACCATAGAGGATGGCCCTATACCTATTGTGAAGGTCAACACTGCAGCTGATCAGTCAGCTGGACTAGCTCAGATTATCCCTAAACCCAGAATGGAATGGACTGAGGATGACAAGAGAAGGTCCAACCTTGACAATGTTGCAAAGAACACTATTTATCGTTCACTTGATAAAATTATGTTTAGCAAGATCAAAAACTACAAAACTGCAAAAGATATATGGGAAAAGTTGGAAATGATTTATGAAGGAACTGAACAAATCAAGGAAAACAAACTCATGATAGCAGTTCAAAAGTTTGAGAACTTCAAGATGAAATATGGTGAGACTCTTGAAAAGTTTGAGTCAAGATTCATTGAGATCCTCAATGAGCTAGAGTCACTTAGTAAAGAGTACTCACAAAGAGAAATGAACATGAAAGTTCTCAGAGGTTTACCTTCTGAATGGGACATGAAGGTCATTTCTATGAGAGAATCAAAGGATTTATCTAAGATATCCACCTTTGAACTCTTTTCAGACCTCAAAGCTTATGAATTTGACATAAGCAGAAGAAAAGAACCTGACAGCAGTAAGGTTACAGCTCTAGTTGCTGACAACCCTACAGCTACAAGTTCTGATGATGAAGACTTGGCTCTTTTCATAAAACAGCTCAAGAAGTTTGGCAAATGGACCAAGAAGAAGCAGTTCACACCAAAGGAAGATGGTAAGGTGAAATCTACAGCACCTAACTCAACTTATTTGTGCTATAACTGCAGAAAACCAGGACACTACATCAAAGACTGTCCTTATCCCAAAGCTGAAAAGTACACTGATGAAGAAAAGAGAATCAGGAAAGATAGAAAGAAAAAGTTTGACAAGGAGAGAATTAGAGCACTACTTTCTGAGTTTGATAAAAACCAGGAAGACTGTCCCTTTTCTTCTCAAAAGTCAACTGCAGATTTAGAAGACTCTGACTCTACAGATTCAGATGAAGAAGCCCTGATCTGTCTTATGGCTAAAGATGAAGAGGTATGCTCATCATCATCAAGTTATATTACAGAAAAGGATTCTTACAGTGACATGCTATGTGCAATCCAAAGACTCCAAGAGGAAAATGAAGATCTTAGAAGAGATAATCACATTGGAAGAGAACATGTGAAAGCTTTGTTAGCTGGAGTGGAAGATGCTGAGTAACAACTGCAGATTCTGCAAGAACTGAAGGAAGGTTACAGTTGTCTAAAAGAGGACAATGAAGAACTTTTCAATGAAGCAAGTTGTAGAGCTGCAGATTGTGCTGAATTGATGGAAACAATTAGAAGTCAAGAACTAATGATAGCTGAACTTGTAGAACACAATGCCTATTATCAAAAGAAGTTAGATTGTTTTGGAAAATCATCCAAACAATTGAAGAAGATGTTGTCTGAACAAAGGCATTCAAAGGATTTGACTGGAATAGAATATAACCCTTGTGTCTGGATGAAATATCTACAAAAGTCAATTCCAAGGCCTGAGAGAAAGTTCATCAAAGAAATAACCCCTGAAGAAACTGTACACTCAACTCTACAGCCAGAAGATTTGAAATTCTTGAATTCATTCAAAGAATTGTCACCAAGAAGATAACAAAAGATCAAGGAGATCATGGATGACTCTGAAGAAAATGTCTCAAACATGTTTCAAAACATAACTTTGAAACAAACTGCAGAGTCAATCCTACAGTCAGAAGAAGAAGTCTATCATAAATTAAATATGGAAAGAAGACTTAACTTTAATAGATTCTGGAATGGAAATATATCAGACATGTCTCCCTCTTCAAGCACTCAAAGAGGAGGATCAAGCAAGAACTGTAGAATTAACAACTCTACAGCTCCCAAAAAGGCTTAGATTGCAAAGAGTAACACTGGAGGAAATCCAAAGTATTGGATTCCTAAATAACTCACTTTATTTTTGCAGGGACATGTTACAACCACCAAAAGAGAGATTTGGTACATAGACAGTGGTTGTGCAAGACATATGACTGGAGATAGAAGTTTGCTACAAAATTTAAAAGATCGTAAAGGTCCTAAAGTTGTTTTTGGAGATAATGCCAGTGGAACAGGTAAAGAATCAGGATGTTTACTGAAAGGAAATGTTCAGATCAATGATGTGTATTTGGTAGATGGTTTAAAGCATAACTCGCTTAGTGTGAGTCAATTTTGTGACAAAGGCTACACTGTAGACTTTACACAAGATACTTGCATAGTCAAAGATGTTGAATCTCAAACTACTAAACTAACATGAACTAGAAAAGGGAATGTTTACATTGTGGAGTGGAACTCTGCAGCTGAAACTACCTGCTTTCTAGCTAATAGTTCCAGTGAAGTTAGTTGGCTATGGCACAAAAGAATGAATCACATAAACTTCAAAACCATGAATGAACTTGTGAATAACAAACTTGTAAGAGGTTTACCAAACACTAAGTTTAGGAAGGAACACTTATGTGATGCTTGTGTCAAAGGGAAACAAATCAAGAAGACTTTCAAGAGCAAAACTCACTCAAGCACTTCAAGAACACTTGAATTACTGCATATGGATCTTTTTGGACCCATAGAACCAGTAAGTATAAGTGGGAAGAAGTATACTTTGGTTGTTGTAGTTGATTACTCAAGAATTTCTTGGACTATATTTCTAAGAAAGAAGAGTGAAACTCTACAGCGGTTATCGGAACTGTTAAAAAGGATTCAGAATGAAAAGAATTTGAAGATTGTGAAAATCGGATCAGATAGAGGAACAAAATTTACAAATCAAGTTATTGAAGAGTATTGTTCACTTTATGGCATATTACATGAATACTCTGCAGCTAGAACCCCACAGTAAAATGGAGTTGCTGAAAGAAAGAATAGAACACTCAAGGAAGCTGAGAGAACAATGATTGTTGAAGCAAAGTTGCCTAAGAAATTTTGGGCAGAAGCAACAAGCACTTCATGCTATACTCAGAATAAATGCTTAATTATTAAGGATCATAAGAAGACTCCATATGAGTTATGGAAAGGAAAGACTCCCAATATCTCTTATCTGCACATTTTTGGATGCAAATGCTTCATACTGAATAATGGGAAAGAATACACTATGCCAGAAAAGGGCTACGACAACGGGAATTCCCCGTTGTCGTAGCTATTTTTTCCCCGTTGTTGATTGACTCGTTGTCGTAGCTCCAGTCTTTCGACAACGGGTTTTCCACCGTTGTCTTAAATATTTATGACAACGGTAAATACCCATTGTCATAACTGTATATAACCGTTGTCTTAAATTTCAAAGTCAACGAGTTCTGACCGTTGTTATAAATTTAAAAAACCGTTGTTATAAATACCTACGACAACAGAACTTAACTGTTGTCATAAAATCAATAACCTGTTGTCGTTTATTGTAATCACAACATATTATGAGCCTATGACAACGGGTATTACCCGTTATCTTAAGTGCTTAGTTTTTTTTTTTTTATAATACACAATTTTTGTAATATTAAAGCCTAATAAGACAATAAAAGATATATACCATAAAATCATAATTAAAAAATTTATAAATATATTATCAAATTTCATAATACAATCATCAAACACAATTCTTGATAATTTATTCGACTCACGTAAAATTACCAACATATAATGTGACAATATAACTTATGAAAATATTGCTAAAGCACAAGAACCTAACTACTAATTTCAATATCATTTCTTCCATCTCCAGTCTTCTATCTCCGGTCAGGCTATTCCTACAAAAAAAATAAAATTGACCACATCAAAAATATATAATTAAATAATGTAACATAATGGACCAATTTGCCAACTCAAGACAAATAATTTGATTGAATTGAGATGAATATGTTGACAGAAATGAGAAGTCGTGAGAGAGGAAGAGAATCATTCCTCCCAATGTGAGAAGCCATATAAGTTACTGAAGGGGTAATTAGTAATTATATTATATATTAAAAATAAATTAAAAGTAAGAGTACAAGATTAAAATAGTCTAACAATTAAAAAAAGTTGGGGTAGAATGAGAAAAAACATTTCTCACATACAAACTATTTTATTATTTGTATTATTATTATTATGTGGTTAAATCTGTTGGAAAAAAAAAAGTTCAACATACTTCTAAAATGCCTTTATATATAATATACCTTAAAGTTATATTTTATAAACATTATACCTTACATTTTAAGCAGAATTTTCTTCTAATTTTGTATCTTGGATTAATATTAAAATTTTTAAAAATGTAAATAACAAAAAAAAATTCTACGGTTGTTTCCAAGTAATGTTGGGGATATTGATCCTAAAGCATGCCTGGCCAGGAAACCAAACAAGCATTTGAATTTAAAAGGAACATAATCATGAGACAATAATTAAAATAAAAGTGGCACAACCTTTTTTCATATTATATTTAAATTTTTTCAATCCCTTCCTATGACCTCAAGAGTAGTGGACCCTGACTATGACAAAAAGTAGCACCACATATATATCTTTAGTTTTAATTAAGTTTCCCCACTTTTCAATTTCCTAAAGATGATGAAAAATGAACATACTAGCATAGACGAAATGACTACATGAGTTAAGAATTAAGATTTCTAGGGTGCAACGTACTAGAGATGCAACTACAAGAATTTGTCATTAGTCTTCTGGTTTCAAACAAAGTTCAAACTATCTATGAGAAAAGCATATTAAAACTACAGCCTACTAAAAGACCTAAGCCATATTAAGGGGCTTCAAGATCAATGTTGTTTACTCAGGTTTCAAAAATTATATTTCTGATAAATTGGAAGTTGTTCCTGTTATTATTTATTAAACAAAGCTAAAAATTTTAGTTAATCAAGATCCTCTGCTGGAACAACCAGTTAATTCCTAAAACAAACATCAAAGTTAAAGAACCTTGTCATTTGATAGGTCAAATAGTTTTAACCCTCATTTAGACTTAGTAGCCAAACCCGTACATATTGCATGTCTCACTTCTATCACTTAGTGCAGAAAAATGTCTCCCTGTATCCTTTTAGTCTAGACTTTATTAAGTAGAAATTGTACACCCTTTTGCAATAGAAGTATAAAACATTCAGCTATGCCATTTAAATATCAGTTATAGCATTTTCTTTTCACATATATTTTACCATCACCACAGATGTCTATTAAATACAATCTATGTCTCTTATATTATGATCCAATTTTTCTCAATAAATAACAGAGTTACTACAATCATTGTCATCATCTCACATATCCCTTGACCCTGATGCCAACCAAGAAACTGAATTTAGTGATATTTAGATATTAAACAAAATATAATTAAGACCCCACCAATGTAATGCAGTTAAATGGACAAGAAAGCAACTTTACTGGATAGAGACTAGAGAGAAACCTGGGCAGGATCTAGGACCAGCATTTTCTCCAGCAAGTCTAAAGCATGTCGATCAAAACTTCTTGTCAAATAACCATTCAGCATACCAAAAACTGAAATACTCACAATTTTGCTTCCATGAAAATACTGATAAAATGGTCAAACTGGAATTTTTCTTTTTGAGCTGCACAAAACAAAGAATATCACCAACGGAGAGATTTCGATCCCCAATCCTTCATGATCTCCTATTAGACATGATACTAAAAACTACAACAAGAAACACCCAAGATAGTATCATTTACAACAAATATTTATTCATAACAGGACAAAAAGTAAAGATTGACACAACCTTCCTTCACCCACAAAAAATACACTCAAGAGGGGAATAAAGAAAGACTACGAGAATGAAGTAAGAGGAGCCAGAAAAGATCATGGGTATCTGGGGTCCAAAAGCTACCCTTGTAATAACAAACACAACAGGTATTCTACTCTCCAATCAATTTCATGGTCAAGTGTCACCAAATACAAATTCTAAGGTGATATTCTTTTAGCATTTTAAGAAACCAGGATTAGAATTTGGAAGTTTAAAACCGATTTTAGTTTTGGGATTTTGGAAACAGGTTTTTAAAACTATCACCACCTCACTATACAACTACTATTATGCTACTCAAAAAAAAAAAAAAAAAAGAATAAAAAAATCAACTCATTATTTATAAGGATTTCAAAACCCCATACCTTCAAAAACTGCTTTTTAAAACTAAAAAAGAACACACCAGAAATCATTATTCAATGCAGATAAAGAAATAGACCAAATGAATCATAACAGAGAGAGAAAAATACACCTATGAAAAACACAAGTACTTATTGCAGCGGTTAGTGAGCCTCACAGAATCAATAAAGTTATCAGCAATCTCTAAGAGAAGGCCTTCGACTTCAAGAGCCACTTTTGCATCTATATCCGACTGCAATATAGAAATGTAATTCAGCCTTCATATCTATTACCCATTAAGAAATACATCAAATAGATTTTTACGTGTAAAATATTATATTAATTTGCCCCCAAATCACATTCTGATTTATTAAATGTAAAAGGAAAAAAGTTACAGAAGCTTATAACAGGACAAAAGGCAATCATAAGCCATGAAAAGTAACTCTACTTATTCCAAGATAACATAACAGAGGCTTGTTATTTTAATTACTTTTACAATTGAGACACATAAAATCACTTACACATAAAATGCATGTCATTTATCTCTTGAGATATCAAAGAACAACTATTGCTATTTCATAATCATATCCCAAATTTCATTAGGTAAAGTAGTAATTAGCAAGGATTATAATGACATCACATTATAAAAAATACTCAAAACTCCCTCAAGACTTCAAAATAATTATTGCTAATTCACTGTCACAACCTAAACCATGATAAAAATTACAAGCCACAACTTCTCTACCCTGCCAAAATTCTTAAAAGTGATAATTATGTTATCCCAAACCCCACCAGAGGCCAAATTTTGTGAAAGTGTAAATTATACAAGTTACAAGTGAAATTAACATACTGATTAAACGAATTCATTATAGGCTAGGAGTTGAATCAAAGAGTTAATTAACAAGACTAGTCCCGGAAGCGAGCAAAATTACTATAGAAGAGAAAAGAATGTTGAAAACTCATAAAGAAGAAACGAACTTACAGTTGCAATTTCCACGAAGAGGTTAGGGAAGATGTGGAGATATTGTGAACGCAGGAGAAAGACAAAGAATTGCAGAACTAAAAAAAGTAAAAGGATTGCAAAGTTTTGATTTAAAATCCATAAATTAGGGCTCCGAAAATTTACCTGAGAAGAAATGAGATTCGCAACCCAGGAAATTTCACGCTCGCACAAACCGCTGATGTGAGGCGGTATAGCCTCTGAATTTCATTGTATCTTAGATAAAATTATGGCTTCGTACGAACTACGACTTATCAAACAATTACACGAAGAGAAGACTCCCGAATCGAAGAGAAAGGGAGAGACGATGGTGATGAGGAGGTGAACAACAATGGCATGGAGATGACAATCGAACATCGGTGGCAAGGGCTCGAGTCGACGAAAAGGAGAGACGTGTGAGAGGGCTGAAAATGTTTAAGGCTGGATTTTTTTCTAAGTATGCCTTATATACCCCTAAATAATTAATAAATTAAATTAAATTAAATAAGAAAATAAAATAAAATAATTAAGCTAAGACAACAGAAAAAGACAACAGTATATTAAACCCGTTGTCTTTCGGTGCAATACATAAATTTAAGACAACGGGTATCCATAAGACTACAGGTTTTACACTTATTACAACGGGCAGATCCAAAACCCGTTGTCTTTTCACTGTTGTTGTAGCCTATTTTTGGCATAGTGATATCTTAAGACTTTTGATTCAAAGTCAGATGAAGGTATCTTTCTAGGCTATTCTAATGTTAGTAAAGCATTTCGGGTGTATAACAAGAGATTAATGATTGTGGAAGCGTCACATCATGTTGTTTTTTATGAACAACACAACTCCCCTGAAGATATTATTGAAGACTCTAAGGAGGACAACTCTACAGTTACAAGTCAAAAGCACTATGTTGAGATCAAAACTCCTGTAGATTTGACCAACAAAGGCTTTGGCTCTATAATTGTTGAGTTACCACCATTAGAGAATTTAGAAGACCTAGTCCATGAGAATGTTCAAACAGAAGTAGAGACACCAACAAAAGGACTTGATGAGTATGCAGTAGGTGAATCTACAGCTGTAGAGAACAATGATCAAGGATTAGAACCTGTGTCAGATTTGATTTGGTTGAAAGATCACCCCCCCTGAACATGTAATTGGAAACCCATCAGATGCTGTGAAAAAAACCAGAAAACAAATCCATGAGGCAATGTTTGCTACATTTCTTTCATCTTCAGAACCTATTGATATTCATGAAGCACTGCAAGATGTCAATTGGATTATTGCAATGCAAGAAGAATTGAATGGTTTTGAAAGAAATCAAGTATGGGAACTTGTTCCAAGACCTAGAAATCACAAAGTGATTGGAACTAGGTTGGTATTCAAGAACAAACTTGATGAAGATGGAATTGTAACCAGAAATAAAGCAAGACTAGTTGCTCAAGGCTATTGTCAATCTGAAGGCATAGATTTTGATGAATCTTTTGCCCCAGTTGCAAGATTAGAAGCTATAAGAATATTCCTAGCCTATTCTGCACATATGAACTTTACAGTCTATCAAATGGATATAAAGAGTGCATTTCTCAATGGTTTACTTTCTGAAGAAGTGTATGTTGAACAACCACCAGGATTTGATGAATCTACAACTGAAGATAAGGTTTATAAGCTTAGAAAAACCCTTTATGGACTTAAACAAGCACCAAGAGCATGGTATGATACCCTTTGTGATCATCAGATCAAAAATGGATTCAAAAAGGGAATGGTTGATAAAACCTTATTCAGATTACAACATGGGAATGATATTTTGCTTGTCCAAATCTATGTTGATGACATAATTTTTGGCTCAACCAATGAGGAATTGTGCAGAAAATTCTCTAAGCTCATGACGGAGAAATTTGAAATGAGCATGGTGGGAAATCTGAATTTCTTTTTGGGATTACAAGTTAAGCAAATGAAAGATGGAATTTTCATCAATCAAGCTAAATATACTCAAGAGCTCATAAAGAGATTTGGAATGGATAGTTCTAGGCCTACCAATATACCTATGACACCTTCTGTGAATCTTGACAAAGATGAAAATGACAAAAGTGTTGATGTAACCAAATATAGGAGACTAATTGGATCATTGCTATACCTTACAGTTAGCAGACCTGATATTATGTTTGCAGTATGTGTATGTGCTAGATTCCAAGTGAATCCTAAGGAATCACACTTAAATGCTGTAAAGAAGATCATCAAGTATGTCAAATCCACACAAAATCTAGGATTATGGTATCCTAAAGAAGGAGGAATTGAACTCATTGGGTACACTGACTCAGATTTTGCAGGCTGCAAGATTGATAGGAAGAGTACTAGTGGGATTTGTCAATTCCTAGGTGAAAGGTTGGTGGCATGGCACAGTAAAAAATAGAATTCAATTGCTCTTTCTACAGCTGAGGCAGAATACATTGCTGCTGGAAGTTGTTGTGCTCAAATCTTATGGATGCAATAACAATTACAAGACTATGGGATTGATTCAAGAGAAACAACTATATTTTGTGATAATACAAGTGCTATTGCTATTACACAGAATCCAGTTTTACACTCCAGATCAAAACACATAGATGTAAGGCATCATTTCATAAGAGATCATGTTGAAAGAAAGGATGTGAAATTGATAAAGATTCATACTGATTTGAATCTTGCTGATATTTTCATTAAACCTTTGTGTGAATCAAGATTTTCAATCTTGAGAGGTAATTTAGGAATGTTAGAATTGTAATAAGACTCTGTAAAAATCACTAAATTGCAAAGACAAATCTAGAAAATTGAAAATTCAGAAGAAAGGAAAACTGCAACTGCAAAGTCATTCAACTGTAGAGTTGAACTCTACAGTTGTAGACTCAGTTCAGGACTGCAAATTCCTTATCAACTGTATAGTTTCAAATTTGAAGATTGTCAACTGCAAACTTAGTGAACTTACAGTACTTTGTACAATTCTGATAATTAAATGGAGCACTACATAATTCAGAAACTTTTGTACTAAGATACAAAAATTTTGGATTTATTGAAACATTTTAATTAATAAAATGTTTGAGCACGTGTAACATTTTAAAATAAAATTAAATTCCATGTGAGTTAGATTTTTGGACAAATTTAATTATAAATTTGGTTCAGAATTCAAAAGCTCATAAATTTTAGGTCAAAGACCGTTATACCTCTGTTCTTAATGGCTGTTTAAGGAAAGGTATTTAAAGGACTCTTCATCCTTTTATATCCTACTTTAACATTTCGTATCCTCTGAAACCATAAACACTCCCTATCCCCTACTCAAAGAAACCAAGAAACATGGCGATGAAAGTGATATTTGGTGCTTTATTAGATTTTGATGAGATTTTAAAGAAGCATCCCATTGATGCTATGGAGGACGTGGTCAAGTATATTGTTAATCAAGGCGTTCATTACTGCCTAACTAACAACCGAGGTTCATATGATGATAAGATAGTCCATGAGTTCTACCAAAATGCTGAAGCCGATGTTGAAAGGAAGACTCTATTAGTAAAACTGCAAGGAAGAAGTGTGAATATTAAAGCTGGTGATATTTGCAATGCTTTACACTTGAGAACTGGAGGTGATGCACATGACAACCTCAACTTTGCAGAAGAAGATGAGAAATACTGGAGGAGATTCACTGCAAAGAAGCCGTTTCCAAAGAACTGGAAGAGAACGTTCAAGAAAACAGACCTAGCAGTTGAGTATATCTATCTTTATGAAGCTATTGATAAATGCTTATTATGTAGAACTGGTGCTCATGATACTGGTACCATTCTTATGTGGGATTTAATGATAGCATTTGTTAAGGAAGTCAAGATAGATATTGGAGAATTGATTATGAGGAATATTAGTGTTGATGTGGTAAAAGATGGAAAGAACAAAGGTTTTGGTTTGTTCTTAAACTACATTCTTAAGGAAGTTGGATTTTCCTTATTCAATGGGCATGTCATACAACATCTCATAGCATTCATAAGATCAACATTAACACCACATTACTCCATAGGAATCATACACTAACACATAAAGGGATTAGCCCATGGCTAATTTGGTAAACAAAAGAACAATTGAACTAACTACAATCATCATTATGCAAGATATGTAAAGAAATGTAGAAGTATTACCTATTACAATGAAAATTGGAAAGATACAAATTACCTCTAAAAGCTATCTAACAATCAGGCAAAGGAAAACAAAATTCAATCGGTAGAAATGTAGTCCTACCTGAGACGAGAATGTAGGAATTAACGGATCGATGATCCAAGCGGTAGATCAAAAGTTATCGATGAAATCGTAAGAAGAATTCTTATAAACCCAACTAGTAACTACCTCTCTCTCCCTCTAATCTAAGATTATGACTAAGATTATGACCTAGATGCCTTGAGAATATGATCCTTGAGGTATTTATAGTGCCCACAATGTTTAGTCCAAAATGTCCTTCATTAAACGCGCGAAAAGACGAAACAACCCTCGAAAGTGTGCCAGTCCGAGGCCTTGCACGAATCCAAGCTGGTGGCCCCACGAATGCATTCGTGCTGTCCACTCCTTCATCGAACGTCTCACGGACCAGAGAATTTTAGCACGAACCAGGCCTGGTTGTCGCACGAGCCTAGCTTGGTGGCGCACGAACTCGGCTTGGTTTCGTTCGATCGAATCTCTACTTCCTCATTTCCTTCATATCTTGAGTTCTAGAGCTCCGATTGGCTCGATTCTTTTTCCGTTGCGACCCTCTCTTTGAACTCTTCAACATGGTATATCATTTGCCTCCATTGGATCAACTCAAAATTTCTGAACTTTTACGAACTTGCTCGTCTCTTGCCGATTTTGCTCATTTTCACTACAAAACACAATTTTCTAGCCAAAAAGTGTTAAATGCACAAAGTATAGTATTTTAGGGTCAAATATGAACATAAGCACATCAAAACCATATAGAAATGGATGCAAAAATAGGTAATTATGACTCTAATCAAAATCCACTCCTACAGAGAGATGTAAAACTGAAATCATCTCCAATATGACAGGTGATATATAAAACATTTCAAGCATTTACATGTTCCAAGAGTACAAACATAAAGAAGATATTGACCAAAGAATAAGAAATAAGTTTTGCATTCTCCTTCATATATACCTTTTGTCATAATTAATTAACATTAACCGCTACCATATAATGGAATGTCAAAAGGAAAAATACAACACAAAGATAGTATAAAGCAAGCTACCAACCAATGTCATATAATGGAATCATCTGCATTTCATATTTCAATAAAATTTAAATGTACCTATAATTTATTTACCTATCCAAACAAAAAGATTAATGTAGGTGGGCTTCAACTGCAACTGAGTGGTGACTTCACATTGATCTTCAATTGTTTCAACTGATACACAGTTTCAGCAATTAACTCTTTTAACTTGAGCACATTTTGTGTTGTACTAGATCCAAGAGGGTCCTGCAAATAACAGAATCACCAAAATCACTTGGAAGTTGGAATCATGTAGATTTCAAATTAGAAAAAATAGATTTTACTCAAATATGTCATGTAAATTTCTGATAATATTTAAAAAGATTTATGCAGACTTTACAAAAGTAACCCATCAATATTGAGCAAACATAACAAAATAATTTCTGTCCAGCAAAATGCATTTAGTTTCTAATGCAATTATTGGAGATAAAACTGCTCTGTGAGCTGAATAATAAAAAAGAGCAATAACACTGAAGTATGTTGTTTCTCTACAAAAGAACACTCAGATAGAGTATCCCAAATTGCTAAATCAAAGAAATTCACATTCAGTGATAGCCGAATCCATAAAATTATGCCAACCAAATTACATCTTAACTTTGTTTGAAATATGAATCTCTTAATCGCCAAATCCTTGTCCTTCCATTTGTCTATAATTGTTCCAATATTATATATATGAAGAATTAAACTGAAGAATAGGTTTTTTGCGGTGTGGAGATATTATTGCAAATAGGTTAATGGGGGGATGAGTTCTTGAAGAATTATTACTGGCAAATTGAATAATAAGTTTATTAATATTACATATTAAGGCATTGCTGAGATGATATATATGAATAAACGTCGGATTAAGTTATGCATAAGATCACAACTACAGCCAAAACTAACTCTCTAACAAAGAGCAACAATGAGAGATGGGTACAAACTTGTTAAAAAAATGAAATATGAAGTGATAAATAATCTGAGAGAAGAAACATGACAAGCACACACTATACACCACACAGCCTGTTCATTTCAAACTAATGAAGATGTGATATATATATATATATATATATATATGAGAGAGAATTAACCAGAAAATGCAGATATTTTTATTTGGGAAATTTAAAAAAAATTTAAATAAATAAAAAAGATGAATAAATTGATTAATAGCCATCAATTCTCCATCCAAATAAGTGTTATATTTTGCAGTCATATATCTTTTTGTGTAGTGCTACTTCTCTAAAAATCCACTTTATCCAAATGATCACAGTAATACTGTTTGAAGTGTTTCTACCTGAGGCAAATCGATTAAAGTATTTAATTTTGTATATTTATTATTTGTGTATTGACAAAAACTTGTATTAGAGTTCACGGTGAACTCGAGTTATTAATTATCACTGTCATGTGTATTTATTATTTAAAAATATTTGAAATGATATTAACCTTTAATGACGGTATAATTAATTCTTAGAAATTAAATTGACTATTAACTAGAGTAATTTTAAACTCTCACTAAAGTTAAGCTAAAATGCACATTTAGTGATGGTATTGAATCCCCTCATTTTTATATTTGTGACTAAAGACTATTTTTCTTGTAATCAGTCGTAATTCATCATCTTCATCTCCTCTCAACCTCTATTTCTACATTCAAGTACAAGATTTATTTTTTTTCGATTCTAATTATCCGAAATAAAATACAATTTTCTAACTTTCTTAACGAAATTTTAGACTTTTTTCGAAAAATTTTGTCAAAATTTTTGTTCTTTCAAATTAAACTTTCTTTTATATATTTTTTCGAAAAAAGTTCAAAATATAATCAAGAAAAATCTATTTGGATTGTTTGAACGGATATATTAATTATTTTATTTATTATTTGTTTTGTGCTTTTCATTTCACATTTTTATTTTATTTTTTTGGGAAATTTTTCAAAATTCAAACAAAAACTACTTGATTTTGCTTATTATTTTACATTTATTTGGGTTTTTTTTGTTTTTTTTAAAAAATTATTATTTAATATATTGGTATTTTATAAGAAAAAATATAGTTATGCTTTTGGGAGTTGTTTCGATAATTAAGGTGGGTGTACAGGTTTAGGAAGAAAAAGTCAAAAAATATTTATTATATTTTATATATTTTTTAATTAATAAAATTGTGAAGTGTGTGTACTTTTAACAAATGTGGGTGCATATAATCTAGCCCTATATAGATTTGAAACCTGGCTCTAGTTTGTATTGGCCAAAATAATGAATTTTTTTTAGAGTGAAATATATGACTTTTATGAGTAGGTCTCCAGTGAACTCGAGTTCACATATACTTGTATCACTGTTCTGTATAATCACTATATATTACTGTTATTCATATATATTATTACTGTGATGAAAATATACATAATTTTTTAACAATGATAGTGAATATACATAACAGTGATAGTGTATACTATAATAGTGTATACACATGACATTGATATTTGAGAACCCGAGTTCACTGTGAACTCTGTTCATACAAGTTTTTGTCTGACTTTTATATGACAATGTGACAAATGACAGTAGAAAATTCATGGAAGATGATAAAATATTAGAGCCATTATTCTGGAATTGTGTAGAAACCTCGACTCTATTCAATCTGCCACTGTCATTCTCATCACGGCCTCTGGAAATGGAGAAACGCCAACTGCCGTCGCACACAACAACTTCACCGCTGGAAATTCGCCTAACCGTCTCTTGTTGCGGAAATTAGGAACAAGGTTTGGGCCAATTCTTACTTTATGTCGATTTCTAAAATACTGATGTGAGTCCCCCCTAAATATCTGATTTCTAAAATATCCATGTTAGAAAAATTACTATAGTATCATTTCCTGTATCCAAATTGAAAAAATAAACTTTCAGAAATAATATACAACTCATGTGAGATACACATTTTGTATCCAAATTGATTCATTTTTCTTAAATACTACTCCTTCCGTCCCATAATTGTTTTCACACTTTCCTTTTTCGTCCGTCCCACAATTATTTTCACACCCTATAAATGGAAACTATTACTTTAACTTTATCCTCACAATCCAACTAATCTCATTATTTTAATAATATAACTTTACACAACACTCTACTTTTCTTAAAAGTTGTGCCATCCCAGAGGTGAAAACACCTCTGGGACGGAGGGAGTAATTAATTATGTTATATTTTAGGAGTTATATAAATATTTGTACTAATATATATATACTCCTAATTAATTTTCACCTTCGTGTTTATTATTATTAAATCCTGTAGGAAGTAGCACCTGATGGCTGAAAATAATAATAATAAATAAGGAAAATCGAGGCTCGTGAAAATCACGATTTCCTTAAAACAAAATATGCCCTCACTCTCTAGGTGCTAAGTGAATCGAAGGGACACTTGTTTCCCAGGATATAACGATTTATAGCAACGATACAGAACAATATCTTGCTAAAACGAACTGAGTAATTGTTCGTAAATCACCAGAGTAAGAACGAAATTTGTAGAATAATTGGGCAAAGGAATGTGGCAAATTGCCGGAAAATATCTGTATATTTTTCCACTCAAATATTGTATATCTTGTAATTCTTGTTATCCTTGTGTTTCTTGCAACACATAAGAATACTATTTATAGTATTAAAAATGTCTGTTGGCGTACGGCCATAAAGACCCACAAATAGTCTTGACCGTAACCGACAAAACGTCTGAATTAATTGCATTAAAACAGGTTTTTTAAGTTTCAAAACGTGTTGTAACTGTAGAGATTTTTGAAGTCTCAGCAGGCATGAAACCGCCCATCAGAAACTGCTCATGATGACCCTTTCAGGTCAGGATGGTCCTTCAGGACTCAGGTCAGGGTGGACCATCAGTCAGGTCAGGAAAGACCTTCAAGACTCAGGTCACGATGACCTTCAGGAGACTCAGGTCAGGACGGGGGTCAAGACGCGCCCACACACAAGTTCGAGGTTTTTAGGCCAAATTCGGCCATGATTTGCACCCCCCTGCGCGCACCCATAGAGTGTGGAGGAGCATAATCCTATAATTTTCTTACAAGCTAAGGATGAGTTTCTCTTTATATACCCACTTCCTCAACAACAATTTTCCAATGTGGGACAACACTTATAGTCTTTCCCTTCATTTCTCATTTCCCTTCCTTCTCATTTCTCATTTGTTATAACAAACTTAAAAATTTAATTACTCATTCACCCAATATCGGAATTGGGCGAGTAATATATCGAATCGAAGCTCTCTTCGAGGAGCACAAATTCAAACAAATCCCTCTCTCCACACCCTTCATTTATCTTTGTCGTCATTCCTCCTTTGTTTTCTTTGGTTGGGCATCAGTGTTGGTGTTGGTGGGCGTACTGGTGTGTTGCGAAGGGCGAGAGTCTGCTTGTGTTATTTTTTGTAGTTTCGTTTGTTGTTGTGTCTATGTCCTGATGAAGTGCAAAGTGCGCATTAATCATATATTGAGGGTTAGCTGATGTTGTTTTTGGTCAGTCATATTAGCTATGTACCTTACTTTTGGAGCTTCACTGTCCTATCCTTGTAGCTGCATTAGTTGGTTTATTGTGATATCATTAGTCCAATAGACCTCTCTGCAAATTTAGTACATGCATGCAACATTAACTTACTAAGTTCATCTCCAGCTGTTGCCTCTATTCTGGAGTCATTTCAGCACTACTCTATAATAGAGACAATATTTTACTTTCAACAGTCACCTCTATTTTCTTAGCACTATAATAAAATATTACATTATATTCATTGTAAGTGAATTTTTTTATTATGTTATAATAGATAAATTGAATAAAATTCTCATGAAAATTTAAATTTAAAATTTAATATAATATTACAACTAATTGTATTAATTAATGTAATAATTCTTATTAATTATAATTATATTACTTTGTTTTTACATATACTACTCTCTCTGTCCCGGAACTACTTTCATAGTAGTTTCGGACAAGCGAATTAAGAAAAAGTAAGTATGTGAGTGTAAACTTAAATAATAAAATAAGAAAAAGTGTAATTTATTGACTTTTGTGAGTGTAAAAAGTTTCCTTTTTAGATGTGTGAAAGAAGAGTTGGGACGTCCAAATAAGGAAAGTATGAAAGTAGTTTTGGGACGGAGGGAATATATTTTATTGTAAAAAATATTAATTTATGGATAAAAATAAAATAAATACAAAAATACATACATATAAATAACATATTAATTGCTTTTAAAATAAAATAAATAACTAAAAATTATACTCCCTCCGTCCCAACATTTTCTTCATAGGTGAAGTTTCACGCATATTAAGAAAAAGTGAAGTATGTGAGTGTGAAGTTAAATAATAAAATATAAAAAAATGTACTTTATTGACTTTTGTGAGTGTGGGTTGTTTCCTTTTTTGGGGTGTGAAAAAAGAGTTGGGACGTCCATATAAGGAAAGTGTGAAGTATATCTTGGGACAGAGGGAGTATAATTTAATAATAATAAAAAGTAAAAAAATAAAAAAGAGGAGGAGGGAGTGTCGCTGTTTCCATGTAGCGCCATATATGCTTCTAAGCCACTCCAAACCACCTTACCTTTATAAGTAGCGCCCAAAGTTAGGAGGCTGTTGGGGCTGGAAATTTGGCATTTTCCTCCGGTTTAGATAATTGTTGGAGAAGCTCTAAGCGTATTTAAATGGTCATATACTTTACTTGTGAGAATGTTGCTTGTTGGTTCCTTAAAGTGATCAAGGTTTAGAGGGGGGTAAATAGACCTTGAGTCCAAAATCAGATTTTTCAAACTTTTCAAAAAGAGGAATTCTAGAACCTTACAGTAGCCTCTTTTAAGTTCAAAATAACAAGTCAACAAGAGTTTTAGAAACTGGACCACAAAGGTTACAGTTGTGGACTTAAGAAGTCTACAGCTGCAGAGTTTAAAAAACTTTGCAAAATAAAAGATCACTTGTAGACAAAGTATCAGAGGAGTTTTCACAATTAGAATTGTGTTGAGAATACTCTAATGTGCAGCGGAAATAAGTGAGTGTTAATGAAAAACAATATAAACCAGACTTAACAGTTGAGTGACTTATGGAAGTCAACAGCTGTAGAGTCAGTTTCCCTTTGTGAAAAACACAAAGTTTTTATGCATTCGAATTTCAAAAGAATGATGAATGTAACAAATAAATTAAATATGCAGAA